>NBIV01000224.1:0-120943 GCA_003194525.1 Gracilariopsis chorda
GTACAGGGTTTGAGGTGACATTCACTACAAACCTTTCGAGCGCCAGAACCTTCACCTGGGCAACCAGAGGCATATCTACGAGAAATTGATGGCTCGGGCACAGTTCCACATGTACTAGAATTGGATGCTTGCACGCCAGACAAAAGTGACTCGGACTGGAACCAATCAATCCATTTGACTCGCGAAAATTGTTTCTGAAACTCTCGACACAATAATACGTCCGCATTGCTGATTACTCCGCCTTTGGTGAAAAAGAAGAAAAACAGGGAGAAAAGGCGCTTCAAAAAATCAAGTTAATTGTATACGCGGCTTCAAAGATTATCACAGATGACGAGACTGCTGAAGATTTCGGTGCTGGTCAGAGAGAGTGCTTCTTGAGCGAAATTTCATGACCTCGTCCCCACAATCAACCAATAATATTCGAGGATTCTCGTCACCCTCAATTTTTGAGACGGTATTTCCACAGAAATTTACCAACATCTTTCTGTCGTTGTTCACTGCATGGAAGAGTATTATTGGCAACCACCGTAGCTCCTGTACTCTGTACGAGTCTCGCTTCGCAACTCAAAGTAGGTGTTGAGGCTCTCTTAGACGCCTTCATTGGACCGCCGTTTGACTGCATAATGGTACGAGAGTGGATGAGTTACGTCGAGAACAACACTTCACAACATGGAACCAACGAAAGTCACAGTGAACTATCTTTTGCACCTTGCGACAATGCAAGAAACTGGCTGCATGGAGTGGAGCAGAACGCGATAGAACGCCACGGACTCGCAACAAGGCTGCTCTACAATTTTCCCGAACGATGGACACAATCCGGACAACTTTGCGGCTGCGTTGCGTTTGGTAAGAAACTCTTCCGGGTTAGGGCCAGATCATGACGTACGTTTCTTTACAAGAGAAAAGGCCCTTGTTCGTGCATTCTCCCACGAATGACATGAAGTATCATTATATGCATATCAAGTACATCCTGAGACACGAACTGGTACTCTTCGCTCAAAACTGCGTACCCAAGATTTTATTTCATATGCAGATAAGGATTCCATGGAATGGAAATTAACGAAGTGACTTGTAGGAGAATTTTATGGGCAAGTCTTTGGTGGCCCTATCAATGCTTCAAGTTTTTCTTTGAGCCCCTAAACCCTACTCTCTCACGGTTGCTAACAACTGTTTTCATTCCTTTCCCTCTGCGTTTGCTGCGTCCACCTCTCCCTGTACCACGTTTTGTCGACCAGTTGTCCTTAACTCCTGTTCCTCTTCCTTCCTTCCGAAATGGACTGTTTCATGGATTTCGGATTGTGACGGACGACTTTGAAACTTGATCCTTCATTCAGGTGACTATCAAGAAGGGTAAGACGTAGATTGCGATACCCTCTACATGGGGCTGTAACAGTAGCACTTTGTTCTTCACTTTGTGCATGTTGTTCAGCAGAAGAGTAAGTTATTGGCAAATCTGCCGGCTGTGCGAGGCATTTGTGAGCTGCTGATGCTCTATGGCTCTTGATACGTAGCCGTAGAAGAACTGAGAAAAGTTGTACTGTCGCGTTCGGACCGGGTGTACGTGGGTTTGAATTAACATGGGAAAGTTTTGAAGCGGGAACGATTGCGTTATGCGATGGAGCTACTTCTGCGTCACGATTATTCTCACCACAAACATGTCTTTCGTTCAATCCTGAATTGGTAATGTCAAGAACATTTGAAGTTACATCTTTGGGAGTCTTTCGTTGGGAACGGTTGTTCCTTGCCCATTCAATGTTGTCTGTTTTACCATGATGAATACCTGGAGATGTGCAGCTCAGATGCGCAACACCTTCTGCATTTCTCGTTTTCACTGCTGAACGGGAATCATTTGGATTGCGATTCAGCCGGTCCTCGTCGAGGTTTCCATGTTGATGTCTAAGTGTGTTCTGTACCTCTCTTGTTAGTTCCCTCATCTTGGAGGGGCGTCTCTTTGACTTCATCTTCTGTTCTGCTAACCACCGAATACTCCAGAAGTTACTGCTCTGTCTGAAAACGACGAAATCCCTTGATCCAGCTGCAGTCTGTATCACAGCTTCGCATTCTGAAAAATGTGTTGTCTTCAAAGCCGTCGCCCAGGAAAGAGAGCCATAGTTCTCGCCCAGCTTGTCGATAATGATCATTTCCAAGGCATCTTTGGCGTCGGAGTTGAGCTTCTTGTCGGAAGCTCTAGCCAGAAACTGTATGTAGCTCTCTTTCCCCGGTGGTATGAGTGCATTGTGATACTCAATGGCCGCTCTCATCAATGATGAAACGTTAGCTTCCCTCACAAAATCCTTTCCGCGCATAGGACTTGGAATAGGCGGAAGTCTTGAGGTTGGCTCCAGAACTTCTAATCTTCGACTGAGCTTCGTAAGATCCTCTTTCCATGTGCGAACAATTTCTTCTTTTGTAACCTGTAGGAATCTCTCTAAAGGTGTACTCGGTATTGATGACCCCATTGCTGTGTTCTTTGTGCTGCAGAGGAACAGGATATTTGATCGAGGAAAGACCAGATGTTCGGGCTCACAACGAAGTTCGGAAGCAGCGAAGGGCACATAGAAGCCTTATGAGAACCAGATACCCTCAGACTGCGTCATGCATTTTATTTTCTTGTATTGTCTTTTACGTTGGCAATACAAGTATGATTCGAAATTGGAAAAGGTCCAGAAACAACAATTCAAACAGAACTGCCGAAACGAAAATGGCAAACCTTTTCTGAAAGCTCACTGTCTCAGTGATGAAGATAATGTACTCTCTATCTCTACACGACAGCGTACGGGACAGCTGATACAGCGGATAGGCACATTGTTCTCAAGTCTTTGGATATGCTGTTGAGCTTTTGCGTCATTCTCTTGCATTTGTGTGACGTTAACGTTTAGAATGACATCTAAATATGTCTGTCTTCCTCAATACCACTGTCTCTGCTACCCAAAAGGAAAATCCGTGAGTCGAAATACTATGTTGAGACATAGAAGAGCTGCAAACGAAGATCATCTTCGTCGTGGATTGAGCGGAAATCCGCCTTGGGGTCCTCGTGAAATTGAAAGTATGTCAGTGAGAGCACATTATCAAGCATTACTGCATAACTCTTTAGCTGAAGGACTTGCTACTGAAACGCCGAGTGAAGAAAGTCAACAAAACGTCAACGAAATGTCTCAGTGCCTTCTTCAAGGTCAGGGAGGGTCACAAAGCAATGTCATTACTAGATCTTCGCATCTAAGTTTTGGAGAACAAGTACTCGACCATGAACATCTTCAAGAGGCAGAGTCTCAAGCCCATGCTGTTACTAATGAAGAAGATAATTACGAGGATGCGGAAAGCCAGCCTTCGGGTGAATGTAATGAATTGGCATCTGCTCGGCCGCCAATGGCAATTGATTCATTGCCATTTGGGGTATCATCTGATGCAGATCAGTCTTTACGCGATAGCACTCTTCACTGTCCTCAAGGGGAAACTCCGAACAGAGTGGGTACCGTGAATTCGTCTCGTTGCCGTTCCGATATTTCTGACACAAATACGTTGATGACATGAACAGTAGAGGACTCTACAGCTAGAAACTCTGAACTAGGAATTGATTCTGGTGGTCATCTTTGCGAATCGGTGAACAGCAAACAAGTGCATTTTGATGATATCGCACTGGATCACGAAGATGATCCAGAGAAAGAACTGGCAGAGGGTGGTTTGCGTCTAGAATGTGAGTTCAGTCACGATCATTTAATGCCCATAGAGAGTAGATCACCGTCAGTCGTCGCAATAGGACATGGAAACGATTCCGACGCAGACAGAAGTGCTTCTAGCATCCTCGACCTAGTTGATGACCAAACGAATGTATCTGAACATGGTCGGTCTATCTTTGAGTCTTACGAACACTGTCACGGCACAGAAGATGAAAGAGAGACAGTGAGGACAATTTTTGCATCATGGGTAAAGGAAAATAGGGTATGGATTGACCTTTTCTACAAACATAATGTCACTCAAGTAGTAATGAACGACATTCTCCGAAACATCAACTCTCCATACAAGTGTTGGAAAACCGTTGTCTCCCGTATGTGTCGTGAGTCTGGAATTGAAGATGCAGTGGTCAACATTCCAATTTGCCTAGGCCATATGTGCTTCTACAAAAACGGCCTCACAAAATGTTCTGTTTGTGGTAGTATGCGGCCAAAAACTGATGATCGATTGGCCTCTGTTATATCTTGGTTTACTATTTGTGGACGTCTGAAATCAATCTTACGTGACAAAACGCTTTGCAAACGGATGTATGATTACTTTCACTCGACGCTTAACGAGGTCAATGGTGGGCTATGTGACGTTTTCTCTACAGATTCGTTCTGCAGAATAGCAAATAGGTATGGTGGAGTTGAAGCGGTGATGTATGACGTATTTATTACTGTCTCCAACGACGGCTTTCAAGCCTTTGACAAACGAACGCACACTATTTGGCCCATTGCAGCCATTATATGCAACTTCCATCCCGCTGAACGATTTCATGTCCGAAACGTCATGCCTCTTACTTTCGTACCGGGTCCGACGGAACCGTCGGATCTTCAGTCATTCCTTGGTCCTCTGATCGAGGAGCTGTAGGAATTGGAGAACGACGGGAGGGGCACAGAAATTCTGTTTTACGATGGGAAGAGAAGACGAGTAAGGGTGCATATGTTGTGCTTCACCGGAGATCTTCCGGCTGTGAAGAAAGTATCAGGTATCAAAGGTCACAATGCAAAGTTCCCCTGCAGGTATTGTGTTGTCTCTGGGGTGTGGTCAGCTTCACATCGTCATTACTACTTCCCAATCTATATCAGGACCTCGGAAGGTAATCGTCGTGTGTTTGATCCTTCAAATCTTCCGTTGCGCACAGAAAGTCAAAGCAGAGAAACTATTTATCAACTTTATCAGATGAGAGGGCAACCGAAAGCACAACTCCAAACTGAGACAGGAATCAACGAAGGACGTCTGTTGTTCGCCCTTCCAAACATCGTACCATACAGATCCTTTCCTATTGACATAATGCATCTCTTCTACAACATTGGTAAGAACATCATCCGTGCATGGATCAGCAGCCGTGATGAACTTTACTCGATAAGCAAAATGTCCCTTCGTGCTATTGATTTAGAATTGGTACAGTACGGAAACGGTGTATCAAGTCAACTAGGTTGTTCTCCGAGACCACTTAGTCGTTTTGCGGAATGGAAGTCTGCTGAGGTGAAAGAGTTTATTCTTTCGTATAGTCTGGTTGTTCTGGATGGATATCTTCCTGATGCTTTACTCTCTGGATGGAGAAACTTTGTGGAGGTCGTTGATATCTGCTGGCGTACAGTACTAACCGAGGCTGAGGTAGGGAAGCTTCATGTGTTATGTCTTCGGTTCTATGAACACTTTGAGCAGTATTATTTTAGAGGAGACGTTGGTCGTGTGAACATGTGCAAGTACACTCTTCACCTACTCCTGCATCTTGCAGAGTGTGTAGCAGAATGCGGTCCCCCCCTTTACTACTCGCAATATTGGATGGAGAGATACATTGGCTGGATCTTAAGCCGTATGAATGCCCGCAATCTCGCTTCCTCATCTTTGTTCAACAACGCAAAGTTCGTTGAAGCTTACAAGCTTCTCATAAGAGACCCCCATGAAACAGATGAGAACCAAACTATGACTGGAGACTATGAGTTTCGTGGTCAATGCTACCCATACATTGTGGGGGAAGATCCGAACCTCGACGACATACTTTCAGCTTGCCTCAAAAGCTATCTAATCAGAAAGTACGATGGTTTAACATCCGCTCAGGCACTTCAGGTTCTGGAGTGTGTTCATGAAGTAGGGTTCAGATCACGTTTTTGCTTCTACAGTGAAAATAAGGTCCAGAATGCCACCACTAAACTAGATCCAGCCGCTTTGCACAATATGACTCCTCGACGGCGCGAAAATTCGAATGTTGCTTGCGAAATGGAGAATGGAAGAGCTGTAGATGTATACTATGGACGTCTCTTGATGCTGTTTGACTTCAAGGTGGACTCCAACCTTTCAGAAAGATGGAAGCATTGGCAGCAATCATACAACGTTGCACTTCTTGATTGGGTCTCTGGTTTGGAAGCTGGCACTCAAGGACAAGTGTACAAGAGAGGCCGGTCAGTCGATGCATTTGGAATAAAGACGGTAGAAGATATTGCGATCATATCTCGATTGATTTCAGTTGTCGATCATGTAGTTCCTTCTGGAAGCTCGCAGTCACGGGGACGGCACCAATGCTACTTTATTGACGAAAGGAGACTGTCGGATAACTTGCTTCGAAATGATCAGGAATCATTGAATGGCTCCCAGAAAGTTCTTCGAGGAATGAGGGGTGAGAACGTAACCTTCAGGCATACCTGATATCCCTTCTGTTTACATAGTAGCTGAAACACCGCTCTTCTTTTGCGTGCGTACGAGATGGTGCATTTGTGATGCAGCGCGGAAACGCCCAAACCACTTTTATGTCACACCCAATGCGCGTGCAGGAGCAGGACTGAGTACGAAGGTGACGTCAAACTGGTTCCAAGTATTGAAAGAGCATGGTGAAAGTAGGGGATGCAGAGCAGAATGAAGAAGGCTGTTCTGAGTGTTAATGGATGCGAATGTGAATATGACTTTGGAAAGCGGCTAAAACGGCATGAGATCCTCAAAGATAGCAGAATCATACATGGTTACGTAAATGAACTTGGAGCTGTGAGGTGAGCTCTAACTGGAGCATCTTGGTTGTTAGAAATATGAACTAAGAGAAATTAATGGAGAATAACTTGAGCGGGCGTGGACAATCATGATGTTCAGAAGTCCGAACGATGCATCTGGATGTTTGCAGGATCAGACGCGAAGGAACACTAAGAAAGGTGCCTGAGAGAGCTTGGATGGACATGCTGCGCGACCGTACAGAAGTGCTTGAGATTAGACGGTGGTGTCAAGAACCATGTGTAAGTCATGGCTTTCTGTAACTAGGAGTGTGGATGGACTACATTCTGCGAAGTGGTTTTATCGCTACGTCTTTAATGTATCTCAATGGTGCTCATTCCGAGCTTCTTTTCAAGGCGCGATGAGTGTATGTGGAGTGTGGACGAGAATCGAGAGAAAAAGGGGAACTTGAGTGTGCTTGGATGTCTCTGGCGCACGGCCAGACCGAGAAGTGCTCTGGATGGGAAGATGGTGTCAGCAACCATGTATATGTGATGAGTATCGGTAAATGTGAGTGCCGATGGACTGCATTCAGCGAAACGGTTTTAGCGTTGCCCGTTTTCATGGGATTCAAGGGTGCTCATTTCGAGCTTGTTATGAGGGCGTGATGAGTGTGCGTGGAGTGTGGAAGAGCGAGATGAAAAAGCGTAGTATGAGTGCGGTTGGATGTATCTGGTGCACTTCCTTAAGGAAGTGCTCTGGACGAAACGGTGGTGCCCTAGACAATACGTATGTCATAGTGTTCTGCAAATATGAGTGTCCATGGATTGCATTCTGCGTAAAGTTTTTCAAAGTGCGCTTTGGAGGCATCCAAGGGTGCCCATTTGCAACATCCCCTGAACGCATGATTAGTGCGCGTGGAGTGTCCCATAGTCCAATTGCACTCACATTGAACTCAGGTTTTTGAAATAATTCACCCCTACTTCCAAGCCAGATTTGTGGGTTGCCAATGTCCATAATGCACTCATTTTGCTATCCAAATTTTGCAAAATTTCTTTTAGGGGCATTGTACTCATCGATCGAAGTGGTTGCCACATAGTCCCAAATGAGTTCCGATATGTCCTTGGTACGTAGTGCAGCAGCCGTGGACTCCAACGAACTGTTCGGATCAATGAAGGCAAGTACCATAGGTGCCTTGTGAGACTCCGGTATAGCAGCATCCTTGCCCATACGGTCTAACTGAGCGAACAATGCAGTGCATTGATCCACATAGCTGGACATGTTCTCACCACTGTACGACATTCGGAATAATCGTGTCTGCACTGCAATTATAGATACAGTCCTATTGGAGGCATAACGTCCATCCAAGAGTTACAACATACGTGCAGGATCATCATCCACGTCCATGACTACGCCTAATGGAGCATCACCAAGAGCACAGATGATGATATCACAAGCATTTTCTAGTTTTGCAATGATACTGGGAGTTACTATTTCAGTGCCACTACCGGCCGTAGTTGTGTCTTGGGTTGAACTATATGTGGTAGATTGAACCCCAGAGGGAATTCGCGACATTCCAGACACCATTAATACAGCATGCAGCACGGAGACGGTGACGCCACAGCATATAATCATCACCACGTTTACCATGGAAACAAGGAATTTTCATTCCAGAGGTGGATTCTGTTTCAACTTTGGAGTCCGACATGGTTCCTACGGGACTAGAACCAAAGAAAAGCAACAAAAGCAACTATGTAGATGCCAAATTTAATGATATCCACACAATGTATTAGAGCCGAAGGAGGGATTTCAAGGCTTTTGTTACACAAAGAACCAGAAAAACTGGAGCGGAGAAGAATCCCAAACACTCAACAGCGCAAACGTCAGCGGAGCCGTGTAACCAAGTCTACTACGCTTGTCGAGACGCGTCTCGTACGCGATCACAGGCAGCGTTCGGGTACTCAACGCCAGGAGTATACTCACAGGACGTACTGATACGAGGCTGGACACAAATAAAACTTCTTAAGACGGGCGCACTGGCAGGAGATACTATCCCCGCTACCCGAAAGGTCCGAGTTCTCTGGTCCCTGGTAACTTTCTCCAGGTGAGATGCGGTTTCTGCGACCAATCCTGCTCTGCGCACTTCAGAGCGAGGGGCTTTACAATCTGTACGAGACGTCCAAGGGAGGCTAGTAGCTGACGCGATAAGCTTTCACCAGTTAACCCCTTTTAGTCTCTTGCCAGAAAATAGCGCGGTCTTCTATGTGCGCTGAAGCAAAGAAGCAGGGATCGGAACAGGTGCAGGTCAATTTACCGGAGACAAGTCCCTGAACGATTTGCCTACTTTCACCAATGCCATTCGACTTCCACAAGATTCACTCGCTCGCAACGCAACGCGTACCTAGGCGAAAGAAAAACCAGTCTTCGTAGAACTGAAAGAGATATTAGTAGAGAGCGACGTCTGCAAAAAGTCAACGCTCTGGGCCCATAACCTGTCGGAACGCACGCGGGTTATGAAAATAGAAGGGAAGAAAGAAAGGGAGTAAGAAGAAACAAGAAAGTAGAACAAGGAAGGTTGTCAGCCTTAGTCGACCAGTTTACTCGACAGCAGGCAAAACCAATGTACATATACCCTACCGCACACACTTCACCGTCGTCGCAGCAAGCGACGGCGGTGGTTGCACCATTACACTACACGTTATTCGTGTGTGCAGGTGTACACGAAAAGCGGGCACAATCTAGAGGGTCACAATTTCAAATAACTAAATCAATCGATGCAGCAAATCCATTGCCAGTCCCTTGATCTCGAACCAGCTCTAAAAAAACAATAATTTTCATTCTGGCACTCCAACCTCTCAGCGCAGGCCACAAACGCAGACTGTCCCAAATCTTCCAATAGAGCTCCCATTCGCATCTTCGGCATTGCAGCACAACCTTCTACTGCGCGCACACTCACCCGAACCACATTGCTCCACTTGTGCATATCCGCAATCCGGTACCATACATTCCATAACACTTGTACGGTATACAATGCATATAGCATTTTGCAGTAGCCAATCACATTTCCGTCCCAGGTTGGGTTTGAGCAGAGGCGCATATGCGCTTTTGGAGCGTGGAGCTCCAAAAGTGCACATTGTCTCCTGAAGGTTTGGTTTTGGACCAGGCTGAGACCTTCTGGGGGGTTGGCCAAGCACTCGACCACTTCTAGACTTCAACACAGCTTGGAGGAGCGCAATGTGCTTGTTCAAAATTTGCACTCGGACAATGCAGAGGAGCACATTGCGTTACAAGAAAATGATGCCAATGGTCTGCAGGGAACGTCGTTCTCACCTCCTTATACACCGGAACATAACGCAATTGCCGAGCGCATCAATCGCACCATGGAAGAAGCTTCTCGAGCTTTGCTGATTCAGGCCAACTTGCCAGAATGCCTATGGCACTATGCACTCAAATATGTTATTTGTATTCACAACAGAGTTCCACACTCTACCACCGCCTTAACTCCATACCTGTTGGTGACTGGTAATAAGCCAACATTGAAGCATGCTAGAGTGTTTGGATGCGCAGCATATGTATTGAAAATGAACCTGGATACCAAGTTCGAGTCTCGTGTACTTGAGGAAGTGTACTTCTAGACTCCGGAGCATGGTGTTTACGAGTTTTTGGTCACTAGTGACTTTGAGATACCTCGAATTGTGAGGTCCCGGCATGTCACTTTTGATAAATCTACATTCCCTGGTGCCCCATACCTCGTAAACTATATGGATGACGAAAGTGCATCAGACTTGACTATAGTAGCGCTGGGTATGAGAGATCTAGTGACAGTTCGGATGAGTTTTCACTCGATGAACTCGGAGAACTTAGGTCAGACGCAGAAATCGATGCACAGGATGCACCAGACCAACCCACAGAAACTGTGAATGAGGTTCAAACTCCAACCATTGACAATGCTGCAAGCTATACCAATTCTGCGGAGGACGCTAACAAGGATTCTAGTGATATTGATGAGTCCAATGTTCATCCTGAACCAGAATCTCGATACCCTCCTCGCAGTCGGCGTGCACCACAGCGCTGGTGGAATATGGCTGTTGCCGCTACCTCTCAAGTCGAATTGACCACAAGTGACGACCCAACACTTCAGGAGGCATGATCTTCAACTCCATCGGAAAGAGGACAATGGGAGAGCGCCATTGATGAAGAGCTCACATCACTAAATAACAAAGGTACCTGGGTTCCAGATGACTCACCGCAGTCACAGCCGTTACCTACACATGTCATTCTTAAAGTGAAACGCGATGCAGACGCCTCAGTGGACGGATCCCGAGTTCAAATCGTAGCAAGAGGGAACCACCAGACATATTTTCAGGATTACATGCAGACCTATGCACCCGTTGTATCTTTCAACTTGGTTCGCAAGTTCTTTTACTTTATGCTTTGCATGCAAATGTATGTCGCACAGGTTGACATCAAGACCGCGTTCCTCAATGGTGACCTAAAGGAAGACGTTTGGGTAATGTCTCCGCGTGGTATAACTGGGCTGAAGTCGCTTTGTTTTAAACTGCTAAAGGCCATATATGGACTGAAACAGGCTCACATTGCGTGGCACACCAAGTTCAGTACTGTTATTAAAGGCTTAGGATTTTAAGAACGGCCTAGTGCACCATGCATGTTCCTGCGCAAGTTGAGCACGAATACCTATGCGTACATCCTGTTATACGTGGACAACCTTCTCATCTTCACCTCAGGTGCTGAAGAACGGTCCCGAATCTTGGAGGAGCTCAAGGCACTGTATGATCTGCGTGTTGAGGATAATGTCAGACTCTATCTAGGTGTTGAGTTTACCTGGAAGACGGACTCCAATGGCCAGCTGTTGGGTGTAGAACTTGCACAACCCATGTATATCGAAGGGATACTGCGCAGGTTTGGACTGCAGAATTCGAAACCAGCGTCGAGCCCAATGGTGCAATCTTTATTTTCTTCACTTGATGTGGAGGAGCATAAATCACCATGTGATGTTCAATTGTATCAGCAGATGATCGGGTTTCTGCTGTACTTGGCATTGCGTATGCGTTTGGACATACTGGCTCCTGTTCTTATACTAGAGCGCTTCCAGAATGCTCCTACTGCATACTGTCATCGAGCAGCCAAACGTATAATACGATATCTACGTGGCATTGGTGATCGTTGTTTACTGTACCGCCAAGGAAGTCTACAGTTAAATGCTTTTGTAGACTATGATTTTGCTGGCGATACCACAGATCGCAAGTCTTTGTCTGGGTATTTGATTAAACTTGTCTCCAGCTCATGTTTCTATGGTGCCCGTAAGCAGTCCTCAGTTGCACTGTCTACTGGTGAGGCCGAATACTATGCATTGGTAATGGCTGCTCAGGAGATACTCTGGATATCACGTGTGCTCAGAGAGTGTGGAATAGCATTTGGTAAGAATGTTCCAATCCTCTCAGACAACCAATGTGCTATTGAGTGTGCTGTTGGTGAACGTTGCCCTTCTGGGCGTGCTAAGCATATAGACGTCAAGGTACACTTCATTAGACAACTACTCAAGGACACATTAATAACTGTTAATTATGTTCCGAGTGAAGACAATGACGCAGACATCCTCACCAAGCCACTTAGCCCTGCCGCTGCACGAGTGATATTGGAACGAGCTTGAATTCATCAGGAACTCGAGGAGGAGTGTTGATGTTGGCACGTGGTGGAGTGCCTGGACGCCCTAGGACTTCATGGTAGACTACTTGGAAACAAAGTTCCATATAACGATGGGCAGTTTTGAGCACCTCCTTTGCAAAAGCGCATATGCGTGTGTGCTCGAACCCAACGTGGGGCATATGACTGGCTACTGCATTTGCCCTTATGCATTACATTTTTTACAAGTGGTATGCATTGTATGAGTCACAGGCACAGCATGGGCCACTTGGCATACTGCGAGTGGACCACCTACGTGCGATCTTATGACGCTACATGTGGTTTACAGGAACAGGAAGTTGTTGCAGAATTGCGATTGTGTATGCCAGCACGTGCAATGTAGGTAATGGACTTAGGGTATCGATTTGGATGCAGTGGCATGTGAGTTTGTGCTTTGTTGTAGTAATGCTGATGCACGTAAGGGATTAAACAGTGCTGTGACATGCTGGCACATTGTTGTAATGGTTTTTTCACTTACTGTGCTTCGTTGCCATGTGCTGGCATAATATTATACATGGTTGCAATGAGTTGTCATGGTTGTTTCACTTACCGTGGTTCGTTGGCATGTGCTGGAATAATGTTATGCATGGTTGTAGTGAACTGTCACCAGTTTGTGCAACACTTATTGTGTTATGTTTGAATATGATTGGTAGTACTTGGCTGTCCGCACTTAGTGGTTAGGGTTTTTCTTGTAGTTGTAGTGCACTCTAGTGGTGCTATATAAGTTGCAGATGTTGCACCTCCAAGTAAACCACCCCAAGGCTGACAACCTTCACTCTTGCTATTGTTTCATTCTTCTTCTTTGACTTCTGTCGAAGCACGACTTCAGTTATCATTATCATCAACATCAGTTTTCATTCTCAGACATGACGTCCTCAACATCGTCAACAGAGAACTCATCCGAGCTCATGGCATCCATATCATTCTCAGAACTATAAGTATAATAGGATGTACTGTCTTCATCCATATAGTTGCTAAGATATGGTGCACCAGGGTACCTATACCCATCAAAGGTGACATGACGTGGCCTTACTACTCGCGGAATATCGTCGTCATCACTAACTAAAACCTCATAAACACCATGCTCAAGAGTCTGCAAGTACACTCCCTCAAGTGCACGAGACACGAACTTGGTGCCCGGGTTCATTATTAATACGTATGCGGCACATAAGAATACTCTGACATACGTCCGCCTAGTTTCAGTCAGTAGGGCATACGGAGTCACGCCAGTCGTGGAGTGCGGCACTCTATTGCGAACATAAATCACATGTTTTAGTGCGTAAGACCACAAACATTCTGGAAGATTGGCTTGAATGAGCAAAGCTCGGGCAGCTTCAACCATTGTGCGATTGATGAGCTCTGGAATAGCATTATGTTCTGGGGAATACGATGGAGAAAAATATACCTCCTGGAGACCATTCTTGGGATTCATTTGCAGGGCAATGTACTCTTCTGCGTTGTCAGAGTGCAGTTTTCGAATAAGCACATGCTCTCCTCCAAGCTGTTTGAGCTTCTGCCTCACACCCAGGAACAGTTCACTGATCTCACACCTTTGCATCATCAACCCAAGTACTGCGTATCGCGAGTGATCATCCACAAATCCAGACGCATAGCGGAATCGGTTTGGAAATGATGGCACTAACGGACCCATAATGTCTGAGTGCACAATGTCCCCAACGTGCTTGGCTCGTGTAAACGTGCCCACAAATGGCAGCTTATGTGCCTTGCCAAGGCGACATGACCGACATACCTCCTCCATGCACTTAATCTTTGGGACTCCGACGACATGGTCGTGAACCTGTTGTAGGTCATGCTCATTCATAGGTGTAAGTCGGCTATGCCACAAGAAACTTGTGTGGTCGGGCGTTGCAGGAAGCATCTTGGATATGTCCGTATGGGCGATTGGGTTGGGCAAGGTGTGTAAACCAGAGCGATGATGACGACACCCATGTCCAACCCCAAACCCATCTTCATGTTGTAGGCGTACCTCTTTATCACAGAACAGTGATTGGATACCCTTGTCAGCCAAACAACCCACAGACACTCAGTTATATCCAAGATTCGGAACAAGCCGTACTTCAGACAACTTGAGGTTCACATCAAAGAAGGGTAGTATAACATCTCCTTGTTGGGTGGCAGTGACAGTGGTGTTGTCCGCTAGTTTAAGTGTCTTATCTGGTATGTCAATTAGTGTGTTTGGAACAAAAACAGATACAGAACAGAAGAAATGAGAGGTAGCACCACTCTCTGCAAATGTGTCGATGCAATCAATAACCGGCGGTACCACTGATGACTTCTCACTTGCAACTACAGCAATCTCAACCTTGGACGCCTTCCGTGATGACTTTCCGGAGCGCTTGGGCTTTGCAACTGAGTTAAGCTTCAGCTGATCCAAGATCGCTTGTGGCAAGTGGTTGTCAGGGTTATCTGGATTCATGTGACAGCGTTCTAGAGTGTGTCCATCCCGCTCAAAGAAGGTGCAATGGTACCCATTTTTGCTTCCAGCAGCATATGCACGACCAGTGGGGTCATTAACTGTTGTTCAATCTGATGCATTACCATCATTTTCGTTACCATTTGATGATTTGCTGTGTCCACTTATACGGGCATCACCCCTGTTCCTGTTCTCCTTTCAACTGTGACCTCTACCAGAACTGCCTGATTCCATTTTGCGGGCATTGTATTCATCAATCAGGGTGGTCGCCACGTAGTGCCATGTGAGTGCTGAAATCTCCTTGGTCCTAATTGTTGCTGCAGGTAACTCCAATGAGCAGCTGGGGTCAATAGGTGCCAGACGCATGGGTGCCTTGTGAAATTCTGGTATAGCAGCATCCTTGCCCATGCGGTCCAGCTGCGAGAACAGAGAGGCCAACTGGTCCACATACTCGGAATGTTTTGGCCGTTATACGACATTCTGAACAGCTGCGTTTGCACTGCTCTACGAGACACTGTCCTGTTTCATGCATATCGCGCATCAAGTAGCTGAAGCATGCGACCTGGGTCATCATCCACATCCATAACTACACGCAGTGGGGCATCGCCAAGTGCACAAATGATGGTTGCACATGCCTTTTCGCGCTTTGCAACTATACGGGAGGGGGTCTGGGTAGCACTAGAACCAGAAGCTTGTGTCATTATAGCACTGGATGACTCCTCCGGACTTGACATGAGAACATTCCAGACACCTTTAATTCGACAAGCGGCACGTACACAGTGTCGCCAGAGGGTGTAATCGTCGCCCCACTTACCGTGGAAGCGCGGGATCTTCACACCACAAGTGGATTCTGACTCAACTTCGAAGTCTGACATCGTTCCAGAAGGAGTTCAGTAACCCAAATAGGAACAACTCATGCACGGAAATGAAGCAGAGTGAGGGACTCGATGCTTAGAATCGCTATCGGAATAGACAAAAGAGCTGTTCGAGAGGTGCAGATTTGGCCTGATAGCGGATGTCACACTATGAGGGTGATACTGGAGTGGAGTATTCTCAACACTCAACAGCGAGGGTACCAGCGGACACTCTGTAACCAAGTCTCAACGCTCGTCCAGACGCGTCTGGTACGCGAGTCACAGGCGGAGTTCGGGTCCTCGAGCCTGGAGTATACTCACAAGTGGCTCTGAAGCATACTCGGAAAAGAAAATAAAAGATGAAAGTTCGTAAAAGTGGGCGCACTGACAGGAGAAGCTACCTCCGCTACCCTAACGGTTGAACCCCTGAACCCTGGATGCTCTCTACAGGTGCAAGGTGCGATTTTCTTCGACCTGCCTTACTCTGCGCACTTCACGAGTAGGGTGCTCAATTCGTACGAAACGCCCCAGGGAGGTTACTAGCAAGCGCGATATGCTTTCACCAGTTAACCCCTGCTGGTCTCTTGCGGGATATCAGCTCAATCTTACGCGCGCACGCAAAAATAAAAGAAGTTGAAACGGAGCGATGTCTGCAAGTATCGACGCTATAGGCCCATAACCTGTTTATTTGAAATGATGTTCGGCTTCGACGGAAATGAAAAGGAAAGAAAGAAAATAAAGAGTGAACGTTGCCAGGCTTGGGGGCGAGTTTACTTGGTACTGCGACTTCAGAGTCTTATATAGCATATCTACTTCGCACTACCACTACAAGGAAACCCTACACCTAAGTGGGGACACCCAATACTACCAATCATAATCAAACATAACACACAAAGGGTTGCAAACACTGATTACAGCTTAGTACAACCATGCATAACAACATTACAACACATTACAACAACAAACACCAAGTGAACCAAGCAGCCAAGAATGCGCAACAAGTGAATCAGACATACCAACAATGTGCCAGCATGTGACAGAACTGTGTAAACACTTACTTGCATCATCATGACTATGACAAAGCACAAATTCACATGTCACCGCATCCATGTACATAACCTAGGTGTGTTGCGTGCATGGCACGTGCTTACTTGCACAATTGCACATATGCAACACCTGCATTTACCTGTAAACCCTATGTAGCTACGCATATTCCTAAGTACCATGCCCATTCATCTTTTGCCAAGTGGCCGGTTCCGTGCCCATGACCAATAGGATGCACAACACTTGTAACCAATGCATTGCATATGAGTATATGCAGTAGCCAATCATTTGCCCGTTTCACGTTGGGTTTGAGAACACGTGCATATGCGCTTTTGCAAAGCGGCTCTCAAAAACAGCCCGCTGTTATTTGAAACTTTGTTTCCAAGTGCTGCACTATGATGTCCCAGGACTACCAGGCACTCGACCATGTGCTAACATCAACACTCCTCCTCGGGTTCCTGGTTCAGACCAACTCGATCCAAGACCAATTGCGTCATAGCAGGACTAAGTGGCTTAGTGAGTATGTCAGCATCATTGTCGTCACTTGGCACATACTTCACACTCATCACCTTGCTTTTGACCAAGTCCCGGATAAAGTGTATCTTCACGTCAATGTGTTTGGCACGTCCAGAGGGGCAACGCTCACCAATGGCCCACTCAATCGCACATTGGTTGTCTGAGCGTAGTGGAGTACTATCATTAACCAATAATCCACATTCTCCAAGTACTCTAGATATCCACATTAGCTCTTGACTTGCCATCACTAATGCGTACTACTCAGACTCGCCTGTAGACAATGCCACCGACGCCTGCTTACGGGCACCGTAGAAACAAACACATGACCCAAGTTTGATCATAAAGCCAGACAAGGAATTCGATCAGTGGTATCACCTGCGTAATCAGAGTCTACCTAACCATTCAGTAGGAGGTTCCCAGAGTGATACACAAGTTCATGGTGAGCAGTGCCACGTAAATACCTCAGAACGCGCTTCACCGCTCGATGACAATATCGAGTTGGTGCTTTCTGGAAGTGTGCTAAGATAAGTACAGGTGCCAATATGTCCAAACGGGTGCGTAATGCCAGGTAAAGCAGAGAACAGGTCATCTGCTGATACAACTGGAATTCATGCGGTGACTTATCATCCTCCACATCAAGTGAAGAAAAAAAGGATTCCACCATTGGGCTCCGTGAAGGCTTGCTATACTCAAGTCCAAACTGTTGGAAAAGTACCTGTTCTGTCACTGAAAACCAAATGTTCCAGGAAGCATGGGCTGTTTTGGAGGGTACCGCTGCAAAAGCGCATATGCGTTGCTGTGCAAACTGAAGGTGATTATTGCTTGTGGTTGGCTACTGCAAATACACATATGCACCGTAGTGCGTACAAGAGGTAGTGCACAAGTGGGTTACATTGGCACACCCACTTGCCCAGCTAGTACAGTGTGCACAGTGTACAGGGCACGTACCTATGATAGTTGGACACAACATACATGTGGTACAGCAGTGGTACCTTGGTGATGAGTATGGGTACTGTCATCTGGTTTACAGGTATACCAAGTGGTTAATGACGTGTGAGTTGATGCACTTACACGTACACGTGATGTGGTGAGTTACTGTGACGTGAATGGATGAATTTGGATGAGTTGGCATGCGTTGGCATGTGATTCTGTGTTGTGAATTTTTGCTTTGTCATGGTTGTGTGCAGGCACGTAACTTATGGTGCCGTGTTGGCGCGTTATTGTGTTGGGTTGATATAAGGTATCATGAGTTAGTGCTAGCGTGGCTATGTTATGTTACATGATGATTGGTAGTATTGAGTGTCCCCAGCTACTGGTTTAGGTTTCAGTTGAAGTCGAAGTTGCGAGTAAGATGAAGTTAGAGTTCTATATAAGTTGTGATTGTAGAACCTCCAAGTAAATCGGAGCCAGAGCTGATGAACTTCCTTTGCATCCCTCTACCTTTCCTTTTCCTTCCGCTTCAACTTCTATCAGGTTATGGGCCCAGACCCGCTGACCTCTGCCGTCATTCTTTCTTTTTCGTCTATTGCCGCTCTCCCTCATCGCCGTTCATCCGTTTCGCTCTTTCAGTTGCCTTCTACCGTTGCGTCGGGTGTGTTGATTTGGGTGTGGTGTTGATCTTTCCTTTTGGTTTGCGTTCCTCCCTGAGGGCGTTGTGGTGGTAGTGGTTCGACGTCGACTCTCTATCGTGATTGTGTTTGGGCCGCCGTTTTTGCCAATTTTATCGATCGCTATCGCCTGTTTGTATCTACCTCTTTTCTGGTTTTGTGTGGATCCCCGCGTCGTGTTGGTGGGTTCTGATCGGAAGAGGTTGAGGACCATTCTAGTTGAAGTCTGTGCCCTTGTGTGTTGTGCTCAGCAGTTTGTGAAGTCTGGGTTTTGTGGTGCCCAGCGTTATTTTGGGGTATATTCGGTGTCTAATGCAACGAGCCGTTGATCCGAGTAATCGGAGACGTTAGCCTGGTGGCTTGAACCAAAGCAGGTTTTCTGTCGAGCGGCTTCCCACCGGTCTTCTTGGGCGTATAATGGTGTTGGTCGTAAAGACCTGGTAAGTTCAGCGGGTGCATTCGTGGACGGGGTACCGCGGCGTACTGCACTGGTGCGAGTATTTATCTTTTCGTGTTGATCGTGACTGTGTGTCGGGAGAATTGGGCTGTAGTGATGGTATTCCATGACGAGCTTTTGATCTGTGCATCTGACTTTCGGGCGTTTGTACGGGGGGCGAGGTGGCGTAGGCTGACCTCCTTTTCAGGATCAGGCCGCGTGTGACCTATTTTGGTTGCACGTCAGTAGCGTACTTTCGATACCATAGTAACTGCAGTCTCGAGGTTGCACAAGTTCTTGCAAGAGACCAGAGACGGTGTATTGGTGAAGGCATATCTTTGGTCGTTAACCATCCTCTGGACGTCTCGTAGACAGCATCGCTCCTTCTCCTCAAACGCAGGAGAAGGTAGACAGAAGGAGTCGTTTCCTATCCGGAGGGTCTCCGGGGGCCAGGGGTCCGACTCCCTTGGGTAACGGGAATAGTATTCCCTGCCAGTCCGCCTGAAATTGCAGTTTTTATATGTTTTGTTTGTTTTCTTTTTTTCTTACTATTTGTGACTGTCTGTTGTCGTAATTGCACCTTGTTGTTCATTTTCACCTACAATGGACTCGTTCTGTGGCATCAAGATCGAGAAGTTGGGAGAGGATAACTTTCAGGTATGGAAGCAAAAAGTTGAGTTGCTTCTGGCGCTCAAACACCTCGATGACCATCTCGGAACAACCAAACCCACGGACGATGACGAGTTGTCAAAGTGGAAAAAGACAGATGCCAAGGCACGAGCTGTAATTGGTCTGACCATCAGTGATGAGCATTTGGATCATGTTAGAGACACCAAAAATGCTGCAGAAATGTGGAAATCCATGTGCGATGTGTTTCAGCGCAAGGCGCTGCTCAACCAAAACAATGCACGACGTTCCTTCTATACAGACAAGATGCGGGATGACGAGACAATGTTAGAGTTCATAAATCGCGTACGACATCTGTTGATGTTGGCACATGGTCGAGTGCCTGATAGCCCTAGGACATCATGGTAGACTACTTGGAAACAAAGTTCCATATAACGATGGGCAGTTTTGAGCACCTCCTTTGCAAAAGCGCATATGCGTGTGTGCTCGAACCCAACGTGGGGCATATGACTGTCTACTGCATTTGCCCTTATGCATTACATTTTTTACAAGTGGTATGCATTGTATGAGTCACAGGCACAGCATGGGACACTTGGCATACTGTGAGTGGACCACCTACGTGCGATCTTATTACGCTACATGTGGTTTACAGGAACAGGAAGTTGTTGCAGACGTGCGATTGTGTGTGCCAGCATGTGCAATGTAGGTAATGGACTTAGGGTATCGATTTGGATGCAGTGGCATGTGAATTTGTGCTTTTTTGTAGTAATGCTGATGCACGTAAGGGATTAAACAGTGCCGTGACATGCTGGCACATTGTTGTAATGGTTTTTTCACTTACTGTGCTTCGTTGCCATGTGCTGGCATAATAATATACATGGTTGCAGTGAGTTCTCATGGTTGTTTCACTTACCGTGGTTCGTTGGCATGTGCTGGAATAATGTTATGCATGGTTGTAGTGAACTGTCACCAGTTTGTGCAACACTTATTGTGTTATGTTTGAATATGATTGGTAGTACTGGCTGTCCGCACTTAGTGGTTAGGGTTTTTCTTGTAGTTGTAGTGCACTCTAGTGGTGCCATATAAGTTGCAGATGTTGCACCTCCAAGTAAACCACCCCAAGGCTGACAACCTTCACTGTTGTTATTGTTTCATTGTTCTTCTTTGACTTCTGTCGAAGCCCAACTTCAGTTATCATTATCATCAACGTCAGTTATCATTATCAGGTTATGGGCCCAGGCCGTCGAGATATTGCAGACGTCGCTCTTATCTAACTTTCATTTTCTTTTGCGTGCGCCCGTAAGATCGAGCTGATATCCCGCAAGAGACCAGCAGGGGTTAACTGGTGAAAGCATATCGCGCTTGTTAGTAACCTCCCTGGGACGTTTCGTACGTATCGAGCACCCTACTCGTAAAGTGCGCGGAGTAGGGCAGGTCGAAGAAAATCGCATCTCGCACATGGAGAGAGCATCCAAGGCCCAGGGGTTCAACCTTTTGGGTAGCGGAGGTAGGTTCTCCTGTCAGTGCGCCCGCAATTACGAAGTTTCATCTTTTATTTTCTTTTCCGAGTGCGCTTCAGAGCCAGTTGTGAGTATACCCCGGGCATCGAGGACCCGGACTCCACCTGTGATTTGCGTACCAGACGCGTTTGGACGAGCGTTGAGACTTGTTTACACGGTCTCCACTGGCATCCGAGCTGTTGAGTGTCGACAAATCTCCACTCCAGTATCTCTTTCTTAGTGTGACATCAGCTACAATTCAGCGGCTGTACCGCGATCATTCTCTTTAGTCCTAGCTGATCGTCGATTCAAGGCATCGATTCCCTCACTCTCCTACATTTTTATGATTTAATTTGGTATTTGAACTCCTTCTGGAGCAATCTCTGACTCCGAAGTTGAGTCCGAAACCACCTCTGGTGTGAAGATCCCTCGCTTCCATGGTAAACGTGGTGAGGATTATACGTTATGGTGACATCGTCTTTGAGCTGCATTTCGCATCAAAGGAGTCTGGAATGTCGTAATGTCAGGCTCGGAGTGGTCATACAGTGCTACCACGACGCAGGCGTCGGGCTCAACCGCTCCGCAGACCACTCCCCGTGTACTTGCCAAACGAGAAAAGGCATGCGCAATCATATTAGGCGCACTTGGAGATGCCCCTCTGCGTGTGGGTATAGACGTCGATGATGACCCTGGGCGCATGCCCCAACTTCTTGATGCGAGGTATGCGTCTAATAGGACAGTGTCACGTAGTGCTGTACAGACCCAGCTATTCCGAATGTCGTATAATGGTCAGAATGTGTCGGACTATGTCGACCAGTTTGCGTCCCTTTTCTCTCAGCTAGACCGAATGGGGAAGGATGCTGTCATTCCCGAATGCCACAAGGCGCCAATGCTGTTAGCCTCTACTGATCCCAACTGCTCACTGGAGTCGACGGCTGCGGCACTTCGGACAAAGGACATCTCGGAATTGACATCGGACTACGTTGCCACTACCCTCATAGACGAATACAATGCTCTCCAAATTGATTCAGCCGGTTCTGCTCATAGTCGCAAACGCATGAAGAACAGAAGTAACGGCAGTAGCCTTTCAAGTGGACACATCACATCGTCGAATGTTTACGACATTGATGCAAGTACATCAGATCCCAACTCATACAATGACTACAATGGGCGCGCTTATGTTATGGCAGGCAAAAATAGTTATCACTGCAGCTTCTGTGACAGAGCTGGTCACACTCAGGACCGATGTCACATGTATCCTAACAATGCAGACAATCACCTGCCTAAAGTTATCTTGGAGAAACTCAAAACTAGTTCCAGTGAGAAACTCAAGCACTGCGGAAGGTCATCAAAAAAGGAATCTAAGATTGAGATCGCTGCAATGTCTGCTGAAACGTCTGCAGTGGTGCCCCCCTGCGTCTGGTTTCATAGATACCTACGCAAAAAGTGGTGCCACATCCCACTTCTTTAGTTGTGCTTCTGCGTTCGTCCCGAACACATTGGTTGATATACAGCAAAGGACGATTAAGGTCGCTGACAACACTAAAGTCTCTGCTACACAAAAAGGGGAGGTAATACTGCCTTTTTCGGAGGCTAACCTCAGGTTGACAGATGTACTTCTAGTCCCGAATTTGGGATAAAACTTGGTTTCTGTAGGT
The DNA here is from genome assembly GCA_003194525.1 of Gracilariopsis chorda. Lineage (NCBI taxonomy): Eukaryota > Rhodophyta > Florideophyceae > Gracilariales > Gracilariaceae > Gracilariopsis > Gracilariopsis chorda. The sequence goes on from NBIV01000224.1 coordinate 23,018, forward strand.
CGTATGGCCGATAGAGGCATTCAGTCACTTTTCTGTGCGAATGAGGTTTGCGTTATACACGAAGATGGGTTAGAGATTGGATGTTTGCAACGTGACATGTCCTCTCGTTTGTACACGCTGCCAAATCCAATTGAGCAAAACCACTTCGTTTCGCATAGCTATGGTATTAGTGCAGTGTTTCCAGATGTTGGGCAAAATCACCCGCAGGTTGGAGGAGCGCGAGTGTTTCATCAGAATGTTTGAAAAGCGCATGTGCATATTCAGAATTTGCATGCAAACAATGCCGAAGAGTACATTGCTCTCCAAGACACAACCACGAATGGTCTGCAGGGAATTATATTCTCACCTCTCTACACCCCAGACCATAATGTCATTGCCGAGCGCATCAATCGCACAATGGAAGAAGCTCTTCGAGCTTTGCTGATTCAGGCAAACTGGCAAGAATGCCCATGGCCGCATGCATTGAAATATGAGATTTGTATATGCCATAGATCTCTCCACTCTACCACAGGCCTGAATCTATAAATTTTGGTAGGTGGTGGTAAGCCGTCGTTGAAGTATGCTAAAGCGTTTGGATGCGCAGCATATATATTGAAAATGAACCCAGACACCAAGTTCGAGTCTCGTGCACTTGAGGGAGTGTACATGCAGACTATGGAGCACGGTGCTTCCCAGGAACTTGAGGAGGAGTGTCGATGTTAGTACACGGTCGAGTGCCTGGTAGTTCTGGGACATCCCTGTGCAGCACTTGGGAACAAATCTATATATATCGGAGGGCTGTTTTTGAGAGATGCTTTGCAAAAGCCCATATAAGTGTGTTCTAAAACCCAACGTGAAACGGGCATATGATTGGCTACTGCATACACTCATATGCAATGCATTGGTTATAAGTGTTGTGAATCCTATGGGTCATGGGCACGGAACTGGCCACTTGCCATAAGGTGAATGGGCATGGTACTTAAGAATATGCGTGGCTACAACTGGTTTACAGGTACATGCAGGTGTTGAAAAGGTGCAGCTTTGCAAGGAAGCACGTGCCATGCACGCAACACACCTAGGGTATGTACATGGAGGCGGTGACATGTGAATTTGTGCTTTGTCATAATCAGGATAATGCAAGTAAGTGTTTACACAGTGCTGTCACATGCTGGCACATTTTTGGCATGTCTAGTTCACTTGTTGTGCATTGCTGGTTGCTTGTTTCACTTGGTGTGCGTTGCTGTAATGTGTTGTAATGTTGTTAGGCATGATTGTACTAAGCTGTAATAAGTGTGTGCAAGCCTTATTGTGTTATGTTTGATTATGATTGGTAGTACTGCGTGTCCCCAATTAGTGGTGTAGGGTTTTTCTTGTAGTGGTAGTGCGAAATAGATGTGCTATATAAGACTCTGAAGTCGCAGTACCAAGTAAACTTGCCCCGAAGACTGGCTACCTTCACTCTTTACTTACTTTCTTTCCTTTCCTTTCATTTCCGTCGAAGCCCAAAATCATCCATTAACATCATTTCATATCAAAAGGTTACGGGCCCAGAGCGTCGATACTTGCAGACGTCGCTCCATTTCAACTTCTCTTATTTTTCCGTGCGCCCGTAAGAACGAGCTGATATCCTGCAAGCGACCAGGAGGGGTTAACTGGTGAAAGCATATCGTGCTTGTTAGTAACCTCCCTGGGACGTTTCGTACGGATTGAGCACCCTACTCGTGAAGTGGGCGGAGTGGGGCAGGTCGACGAACATCGCACTTCGCACCTGGCGACAGCCACCAGGGTCCAGGGGCTCAAACATTTGGGTAGTGGAGGTAGTTTCTCCTGTCAGTGCGCCGGCTTTTACGAAGTTTTATTTCTTACTTTCTTTTCCAAGTGTCCTTTACAGCCACTTGTGAGTATACTCCGGGCGTCGAGGACCCAAACTCCGCCTGTGATTAGCGTACCAGACGCGTTTGGACGAGCGTTGAGATTTTCTTACACGGTCCTCGCTGGCTCCCTCGCTGTTGAGTGTTATGTTGATGTTAGCACACGGTCGAGTGCCTGTTAGTTCTGGGACATCCTGGTGCAGCACTTGGAAACAAATCTATATATATCGGAGGGCTGTTTTTGAGAGATGCTTTGGAGAAGCCCATATACGTGTGTTCTAAAACCCAACGTGAAACGGGCATATAATTGGCTACTGCATACACTCATATGCAATGCATTGGTTACAAGTGTTGTGCATCCTATGGGTCATGGGCACGGAACTGGCCACTTGCCATAAGGTGAATGGGCATGGTACTTAGGAATATGCGTGGCTACAACTGGTTTACAGGTACGTGCAGGTGTTGCAAAGGTGCAGCTGTTGAAGTAAGCACGTGCCATGCACGCAACACACCTAGGGTATGTACATGGATGCGGTGGCATGTGAGTTTGTGCTTTTTCATAGTCAGGATGACGCAAGTAAGTGTTTACACAGTGCTGTCACATGCTGGCACATTGTTGGCATGTCTGGTCCACTTGTTGCGCATTGTTGGCTGCTTGGTTCACTTGGTGTGCGTTGTTGTAATGTGTTGTAATATTGTTATGCATGATTGTACTAAGCTGTAATCAGTGTGTGCAACCCTTATTGTGTTATGTTTGATTATGATTGGTAGTATTGCGTGCCCTCACTTAGTGGTGTAGGGTTTTTCTTGTAGTGGTAGGGCGAAAAAGAGGTTCTGTATAAGACTCTGAAGTCGCAGTACTAAGTAAACTCGCCCCCAAGACTGGCATCCTTCACTTCTTTCTTTTCTTTTTTTCTTCGTTCAACAGATCTGCGTTAGCTTAATACTCGATATAGCCAATACGCTCTTTTTAATAAAGCTTTTCAGTCCTGTTTTGTATCTGTCTACATGTTCTTCGATACTGATATTGGAAATATCCAGTATCATGTTCAGATAATCCTCATTGTACTGCTGGACGTCTTTCATTTGTTTCCACTTGCTCAGTGTATTACGAGCAAGTTTTTCCTTGTTCACTGTTCTAAAGGGGGTCTCCAGACCGTCAAAAAGCACATCGAGTGTGGTTATGTCTGTTCCATTTTTTACTTGGGCGAGGCACCACTCGTGAGCTGCTCCAACAATATAGCTGAGCGCTATGGGAAGTGCTTTGTCGTTTGAGGTTCCTTCTAGATAGTTCCGGACATGTGTGATCCAACTATCAATGTTCTGCTTCCCAGTAAACACAGGGGGTTTATTGATCTTTGGAGGGGAAGAAGATTCGCCTCTAGAACTCAGAAGGAGGGTGAGAGCGGACTTGAGCGATGAGATCTTCTGTTCGGCTTCTCTTTCCAGTTTTTCAATTCTACCACGTGTATCTTCCAGCGCTCGTCGCAGATTTTGGATAATCTGGTTTTCGTGGAACTGTATTGAGGGCGCAGTACTGCTCAGAGTGCTCTACATTGCGAGAAATCCAGTGAAACAAGAAACCTTGCCAATGGATCAGAATTTTGGGCCAATAATTTGGATCTCGTTAATTTTATTGCGGATTTTTTTCGGAATTCTCCCAGACTAAAACCGTACGATGTGATAAAGCGGTTTCAGGCATTTATTCGGGAGTTCGAGGTCTCGAGTGCGAATCACTTCGCTGTAAGAATAAGGACGCGTGTCGGAGTGGAGTTCTTTCAGCTGAGGACACCAGGGGTCAAGAGATTGGGAAGATAGTAAGACCTGTAAGGCTACTTCTGCCTTGACAAAGCTTGGTAATTTTGGCGCAGTCGGAGCTTAAAAATAGCCACAAACGGTAGTTTAAAGGGTAGAACGACCAATTTTTATTTTTGGCTGAACTGTGTTAACCGGGATTAAAACGGCCGTCGAAGTGATTCTGTTGACGCCTTTGTTTCTCTTCTTTAGCCAGACGATGCTTGTTACCTCTGTGGTGGTCGTCGTAGTGCTTACAGTTGATGAACGACGGTATACGGCAAATAAAAGAACCAGGTGGTGACGTCTTTGACAAAACCTTATTTTTGTGTTTGGTTCCATGGAGGTGCTCTTCAAGTTGTACGCGGCTGTTCAAGCGTAAATTGCAGTGGTCACACATAGGTGTATGAAGCCGAAGACGAAGTGTACGCTTTCTCTGGCGACGGATACGATCGTTTGCCACACGATAGAGGTTGACGTTTCCGGCGTCACTGATCAGCAGAACACGTCGGCGGTTCTGATTGGCGGAGTCGTACGCTTGACGAATACGTTCCCAGACTGTTTGGAATCCTGTAGGCTTGTCCACAATACAAGTTGGGTGATGTTCGTCTGAGGCTTCTGGGGCTATATCCACTGGCTCGGGGGATCATGTTTGACTACGGGGCGTCCGGGGTTCAAGCGAAACGAGGTTGTCGACTGGTTCGGGTGAAGGCATACGGGGTTCAAAGGAGAAGCTGCAGTCAGCTACGGGGTTTCAAGCGTCGGCGAGGGTCAAGGGTGGCAACGGCAGCGGTGTTGACGGTGGTTCGGAGGATATGTCGGTGTTGATGTACACTGACTGCGAGGACGGTGGTAACCTGGACCGGAGTACTGGGGTCACTGAAGACACACAATTGGTCAGAAATCGACCATTATGATCTGGATCTCTGTGGCCCATCCAAACTTGGGGAATTTTGTGTAGCAAAATCTAACAAGGCTGGATGGTCACCAGTTTCAGGTAAGCGCAATACTTACTTGCGATGCTACCAAGGTTAGGAACAGAGGTGCAGTGGTTGAATTGGTTGGAAGTTGATGGTGATGATCCGAGTTAGAAGGTCAGAACATCCATCGGGGTTTATATAGATTTTCTAGTCTAGTTCCATCACTGCCACAAGTCGATGAAAATTCGTCCAAGTTACATGGTATGATGCTTGGTGTTCGTGCTGGCCTCCGTAAGCGACTGGTTTACCGGGTTCAGTGCCAGACCTAGTCGTTTGATGACTTGGCAGATTCCATCAATGCTGATGGCTTGTCATCAGACAAGGTCCTTGAGGATCTGCCATGGACCCAGAGTGCCAGTGATGACTTGGCACGACTGCCTCGGGAATCGTCCATGACTATTCGATCCCTGCTGTACCGCGTGAAGTGTCTGTCAACGATTTGAGTAGTAGAAAACGTGTAATTTAGAGCTAATATGTCCAAGTGGTCAACCAAGACTTCTCTGACATGAACGTATTGTCATGTCATATTGACGGGGTGTCACGCCGATTTCAACTCGGCTTTGAGGCCAGTTTTTGCATGGCAAATGGGTAACCGATCTCTTCAGGAGATCGAGTAAAATAATACTAACTGGTTTGTGCATGTTAGAACTGATGCTAAAGCCAACTATATTCAAAGAAAGGTAAATAATAACTAATTCTAACCAGTGCCAGCGAATTGCAATCAAGTGCACTTAGATCAACAGTTGTCATTCAACCATAAATCAAATTTACAATTGTGCTTCTGCTACCTCTTTTCACCCATCCACCAACGTTTGGATGTGTGGCAGCATTGCAGGACTCTTTTTGATGCGCCAAGCCAAAGATGGATCCGAACGCATAATCGTATCTCTCCTCTCTGAGGTATTTACATGCGTATAAGGGGGCTGTTGTTTTCTAAATGGGGCGTTGCGCCACAAAAGCGCTTTGCAATCCTCCGAACGCTCATGCAAAACGCTTTTTCGGCACAACGCCTCCCTGATACTTAAAAACATCAGCAGCACCAGCATCAACAAAGCTGGCTGCTTAGTGGCTAGCACTTTCATGATAACTGCAATGCCAGCCAGCTACAGAAGGCAACGTGTCATGATTCACCTTCATTGGCCGTCATTGCAGTGAATTTAGGAACCTACACACAAACCTTTACAACTCTAACTACTCTATGCGCCGTGGCATCCGAGGTTCTATGAGCGCTATTGCAAGCGTAAAGGAGCAAAGTGCTCGAAGACCCTCCAAACGCTACTAAATCAACAAAGCTACAAAAATAATACGAAAAGCAGCACCGCCCGCTGCTGAAGGCCGCTTGTACTGGTCTAAGCACCCCCCGTACTATAATGATTTGCTGAACAATGAAGGGGGTGTTGTTGATTGACGGGAGGCGTTGCGCCAAAACATCTCTTTGCGCACCCACTTCAGTGCATGCAATGTCTACTTTGGCGCAACAACTCCCCGCCAATTAAATGATTCAGCAGCAGCAGCACCAAAGATCGAAAAGTATTAGCTGCCAGGCTGCTGCTGCATGTTGACTGCTGCTGCTGCTCATTGGCTGGCACTACAGTAAATGACTGCAGTGCCAGCCAATTGAAATCAAGTGCACTTAGATAGTCATGTGATTGTCAAAAGCAAAACAAATATAAGGTGAGGCCTCTAGTACGTCTTCGGATCCAAATACCAATGTTTGGATCCGGCGCAGCATGCAAAACCTTCATTGCCGCGCAAAGCCAAACATGGATCCGAAGCCATATCTCAACCCCCCCGTACAATAATGATTTACTTCTCAACGAGAAGGGTATCTGAACACCCCCTGTACTATATTGATTTGCTTCTGGACAAGGAGGGTGTTGTTGATTGAAAAGACGCGTGGCTAAAAAACTGCCATTGCACTCCCCCTTGAGCGTATGAAAAAAATTCAGGAGCACCAGCAGCACATGCAGCAAAGCTCATTAGTTGCTGCTTTATATTGAATGCCGGTGCTGCTCAGTGGCTGGCACTACAGCAGTGCCAGTGACTCCGCTGAACAGTGGGTGGCACTGCTGTCATTTTGACAGTGCGAGCCAGTTACATTCCAGTATACTCTACACAGATTACTGCCATGCGGGCCAGCTGCGCACTCAATGTCAACTTTATTCCATATTTACTCTCGGCGCTGAGGATCTTATTGGTTTGCAGGCCGTTTGCGGGCAATAGCGAGCACAAACGGGCTGCAGATCACCCGAAGTCACCCTCATACAGCGGTGCACAGCCCCTTTCGTGGCCGATGGCCGCTTTCTCTTCTCTCTCCCATCTTTAGCATTTCTTTGCCTACAACGGAGGTGATGTGGACTGATGGGAGGTGTTGCCCCAAAACCTCGCTTTGAACGCTCCCGTATTTGCATGCAAAATGGCATATTGGCTCAATGTCTCCCTGCTACTTCAAAAAATCAGCAGCAGCAAGAGCAGTAGCAAAGCGTACAGTGCATTGGCTGCTGCTGCATGTTGATTGGCTGCTGCTGCATGTTGACTGGCTGCTTCTTTCTTAGTGGGTGGCACTATATTAAGGTCTGCCGTGCTAGCCACTCTGCAGCAAGCAGGTGTAGCCAAGTGGCATAAGTAATTAGCTGCCCTTTATTGCCGCTCCACCTTGCACTAGATATCTCAAAAAAGAGCCGTTTATAGCTTCCCAGTTTCAAATTCATTCTCGGCGCCGCATTGCTTATTGGATTGCAGGCCGTTCGTGAGCGTTAGTGATCAAAAGTGGCCTGCAAATCCCCCAAATTCAGCCCCATTCAGCGCTGGGCAGCGCCACTCCCATTCGAAGGCCACTTATTCTCGCCTTCCGCCCTTATAGATTTGTAGAGGGATGAGGGGTTATATGTTGGCTGAGTGGAGGCGTTGCTTCAATGAACACTTGCAAATGCCTCCGTACGAGCATGCAAAAACCTCTCTTGGCGCAAGGCCTCCGTTTCATTCACAAAAGTCAGCAGGAACAGCAGCAAAAGCAGCAACAGCAAAGCTCAAAGCCCGTTGGCTGGTGCTGTATATTGACTGCCGTTGATGCGCAGTGGCTAACAGTACAGCAGGGCCAGCCAAACCACTTAACAGTGGTTCGCACTACAGCAAATGACTGCAGTGCCAGCCAATAGCGATAGAGGGCATTTAGAACGCCACGTGTCGGTGAAAAGTAAGTCAAATTCACAGGTTTGCCTCTATTACCTCTTCATGTCCATCAACCAAAGTTTGGACATGCCGCAGCATGCAGAAATCTCTTCGCTGCGCAGCTAAGCCAAAGATGGAGCCGAAGGCATATTTTTGTTTTCATGTAAATCAATATACTGAGCAGAGTGTTGGGATAAAGGGAGAAAATACGCCACTGCAGTTTCGTAGAACAGCAGAGCCTATGGAGAGTTTTTGCCGAGCCCCTTGCGTTACTTCTCGACGTCTCGTTCGACATGTGTATTCTTCTGACGGCTAAGCCCCCGTTTGGCCCTTCTATATTGTCTATTCGACCAAGATGTTGGCCTCATATGAGGTCAGCAGGTCTGAGACAAAAACGATTTGACTTCCGGCTCAGAAAAAAATTGTTGTCGAACTGGGGATTCAAATCCAAAGAGTCTAAGCACAAACAAGCAATTTTAAACGGCTTATTTATGCTTATATGCTTCAAAATCTGTAGCAATAGGTAGTTGTAACAACTTAGTTGACTCCAAACAATTGAGAAGCTGTAGTAAACCCGAGTTCAAACCTCGCTGGGTTTCTTCAAACTCTAAAAATCCTTCAGGATCTCGACCGATTCTTGTAATAATTATTTCTAAGAACGCATACGCACCCACTTGAGCAACAGAAAAAATACGGTGAAATCTGTTAAAGGGGTTGTTTTGCCATAGAAGTAATTAAATATTGCAAGGTTCATAACGCAGATTGAATCAGTAGGGGGCATAAGGTAATTGAACTTTTGCGTTTGTCAACAGCATAAAAAAGCGTTGATTTTAGTTCCATAAACGAGGTTGCGGCATGTGTTTGCAGTACAACCAATCGGGCATCAACTACCAGAGGGGTAGTTCATTTGGAAAATCTTTGTCGGGAGTGCAACAAGGGCTCGACCTGAACGGTGGAAGATGAGTAACGGAATGGGTTTGGCAGCAAAAAACCGCAAGGCGCGCAAGATAACAAGGCAGGCTTACCGTAACCAGTTTGTAATGTTCGTAGTACGGCGCACCCGGGTTAGCAAAGCCTGAATAGTCGTAGCTAAACCAAGAGGTTGACTGTAGAAACCAGTTAGTATCACACTTAGCCAAGAGGTGCTTGCCTTTACCATCCTTGGTGAGGGAGCACTGCACCCACCTTAAGGGTGAGTGATGATCAACCTTAGGTGCACTCGGTTACGTGGCATACGTTGGGGCCCGCCTTAGTGGCATGGCCCCACAACATAGTAGCGTGGTGTCATTACCTATCTGAAATAATTAAATAAACTAGTAAACTAATTAGTTAGACACTCTAACCCACGTGGCACAATCACCAATTGGTCCAGCGCGCGTTGCACTGCCAATGTGGTCAGATCTCACTGTATCACAGACCACCCTCCTACCGAAAGGCATGCCCTCGTGGCTGTACACCGGTGCGCAGCGGCCAGTGTCGGCGAACCAGTTTTGGCAAAAACTTCGGCGCGTGGCGCAGCGTGCGTAACCATTTGGTAATCGGCTGGACGGTCGGCCGTGCATTCCCTTGCGGTAGATACAGTCCCGAGGGTTCCCAATTGTCCTCAATAACACGTCAAATACCCGTTGGTCACTTGCCTCTTCGGAATAGCGCGACACTCCCCTTCGGGGTTGGTGCTTTTCGTTTTTTTTCCGTTGACTTCTTCCCGTGGGCGCGTGCGCAACAGCCGTGCTTTCGCCACTTGGTTGCCTGACAACTTGAATTTGCGCTGCACTTTCGCGGTTTCGGGTCCCTGAATTAGACCCCTCTACCTTCGGTCGGTATTACCCCTTCGGTGTATTGTAGGTGAGACGTACGCGCACCACGTGAATGCCCGTTGGTCTTCCTCCCAATTGGTTAGTCCTGATCCGACACGTTATGCTTCTCCCCCTCGAAGAAGGGGTAAAACTTTTGGACTTGGAAGAGCGAGAGGCCTCGCCAGCACATCCACCGAATGGTTCTGGCAAGGCGCCCCCGCGGAGTCATGCTCCTCTCACGTCTACACAGGACATCGATTCCAAGTGGGATGGGCCAGATACCCATTCAGGTCACTCCCAGCGGAGGGAACCGTCTTCCACCCTTCGGCGTTTTAACCGTGCCTCGAGGCCGTTCACCGATGGGTCGTCGCCAACAGGCGATGAGGCTCCTCCAGCGGTCATGGAACGAGGTCCTGACCACTATTTTAGCACTCGGAACGTCTCGCCTGGTCGGTTTCTTTCCTCTTCGCCAGCCGGATTTCACACATTCCCAATTGATTTGGCGTCTGCAATGACTCTCCACCCTCGGATGGGTCCCTACGGGGGCATTTCCAAACGTGTTACTCGCTCTTAATCCCGGGAAGATTCGCTGACTCCAAGTAGTGCTCGGGACGGCAGTCGCAGACACCCAATAAGTTCGTCAGAAGGTTTTGGCGCAAACGATATAAAATCCTACCAATTGGATCCCTCAATGACCATGCCGTGCACGGTCTCTAAGAAGGGTGGAGGGGAGATGCTTTTGAAGCAATACCATGTGTTGAATAACTAAAAAGAAACTAACAACAACTCAGCTAACAACAGAACACATTTACGCATGTTGGCACCCACAATATTGTGCAAAAGCGACGAAAAAACCGCCTCTTAAGGAACATAACCAGGCGGAAATCAAGTACCATAGCCGCCCCGCTCAGTTCCGCGACCGAAAGGTAACAAAGGCCCTGGCGGATTCGAACCCCGGTCACGTCTGTGCCCGTCCAACCCATCGGCACTGGAGCCACCACTAGGAGTAGCACCTGCAATGTGAGATGGACCAGTTGAGGGACCGGCTTGACCAGCTGGTAAAACCTGTGTAACCGGAATTGGTGGAGGACAATTGGGATAAATCGGATGGTTCTGCGTCGGTTGAGTCAGAAGGGGCGCAGTACCGAAAGGAGGAATGGAAGGAATACATGGATGGGGATTGAAGCCGGTGGAAGTTGGTAGTTGAAAACCGGTTGGTGTAGTTGCAGCTGGAACACCCAATGGTTGAGTCAGCCCCACGCCAGCCTGTTGGTTATAAGAATTACCAGCCGAGGGCGTATCGTCAATTATCTGGGAAATAGCTCCACTTGGTAGGTCACCGCCTGGTAAAGCGTGCTGGAATTGGTCCTGGAAGCGGCGGAGGCCATCGTTTTGGGCCTCCCGCCCTTCCAAGACCGGAATGTAACTGGTCAGGGCATCAATAGACACGATGGAATTTGGAGGATCCGGTCGGTTGAAGTACCGTAGACAACCATGATGGAGTCGGTGCAAAGCACTTTCGGTAACGTCGAAGTGCCCTCCATCGCATGGAACCAAAGAATCGACGACTGGAACGGGTCGGAGTGGACCAGCAATACCCTGACCAACTGTAGTGGATAGAGTTCCGCGACCAGTAGGAGTCGCGACCGTAGTAGGTGGAGTAGCCACTACGGGGACGCTTGCCGGCACCACAAGGGACTCTATTACCAAATGGGGCATAGCAACTTTCTCGTGGTCCCCATTGTCCTGATCGACAAGATGACCTGGGAGGCTGTGCTCCTACGTCGTAGCTACGTGGAATTACTCGTGGTTCCATGCCATTCAGGGCTGGCCTGCTCTCAAGCGGTGGTTTTCAGCTGCATCCAAAATGGCGGTGAGCTCCTCGACCGAGTACAGTGTATCTCCTACCATTGTTCTACGCCAAGCTCGTCACGTATGATATCCACCAGGTCCTTCGACATACGAAAGATATGGCCAACAGGATACAGAGCGTGAGCCGGAAAGTTAGAATCATTAGACTTAGTAAGCCAAGTCATGCTCTTTCGAGCCGTCTGAACAGATATAAAAGCCGTCATGGTCGCAAACTCTGCAAGGGCAATGGTCCAGACGGTACCTGCAAAAGAGGAGCTATCTATAATAGCACTGCTAAAGCAGGCTAAAACTGGAGGGGTTGGGACGTCTAAAAACTGGCATACTTCGTAGTGCTCTCATCAACTAGGTCGTGGCACATACATCTTACGGCGCATCGCATCGTCTTGCCAGAAGAATTGTACTAGGTTGTAAGTGTGCATAATCTGCACGTTAGCCCGACGGTGTCGAAGGCGAAACTCGTGAGCCGAGTCCCCAGCCCACCGTTCACGGTCCATAAACCAGGTGGTATGCAACGGTTTGTCGAAGCAATCCAAGTCACCGTGATACCGCATGGCCGAAGAATGGGGACCCATATCGTATAAGGACCAAACCACTGGGCGGAAATAATTTACCTCTTCGGGACCGCGGACGAAGAGAAGGTCCGACGGAACCATTGGAAGTACAACATACAAGAAGTCTGTATGAGGCCGCTTGGAATCAAACACCACCAAGCGGTTGAGCTGCCCGTTTCGGCTACCAGGTGCTGGAGGAGCCCTATAGGTGGGAATTTGCGCGAGGCACTCGCAATCCAATCAGCTTTAAGTAACATAGGTATCCACGGAGGGTCGACGGTATTAGTTCGGAGCCTGCACCGAGTTGGTATTGATAGGCCAGTAATTGGAATTGAAGATGCCGTCAATGTCCTCCCGAGCGGTTCCATAACCACCTTGGCGGTGAAACATTTCACCAACGGGAAGAGGACACGAACTCGGTTGACCCATAAGCGAAACAGCTGCCAGAGCGGTGTGAGAAGTCCCAGGGGCTGGAACCGGGTCCGAATAGTTGCTCTGAGACGCCAAAGGGTGTCCACCACCACGGCCTTGACCCCTACTCGGAGTCTGCAAAACCCCAGGATTGGGAGCCGGTTACCGGTTTGGGAATGCCCTCGTAGGGACCCATCAGAGGCTGACGGTTCATTGCAGACGCCTAATCAATTGGGACTGTGCGAAATCCAGCTGGCGACCAGGAAAGAGACCGACCAGGCGAGACGTTCCGAGTGGTAAAATAGTGGTCAGGACCTCGTTCCATGACCGCTGGAGGAGCCTCATCGCCTGTTGGCGACGACCCATCGGTGAACGGCCTCGAGGCACGGTTAAAACGCCGAAGGGTGGAAGACGGTTCCCTCCGCTGGGAGTGACCTGAATGGGTATCTGGCCCATCCCACTTGGAATCGATGTCCTGTGTAGGCGTGAGAGGAGCATGACTCTGCGGGGGCGCCTCGCCAGAACCAATCGGTGGATGTGCTGGCGAGGCCTCTCGCTCTTCCAAGTCCAAAAGTTTTACCCCTTCTTCGAGGGGGAGAAGCATAACGTGTCGGATCAGGACTAACCAATTGGGAGGAAGACCAACGGGCATTCACGTGGTGCGCGTACGTCTCACCTACAATACACCGAAGGGGTAGTACCGACCGAAGGTAGAGGGGTCTAATGCAGGGACCCGAAACCGCGAAAGTGCAGCGCAAACTCAAGTTGTCAGGCAACCAAGTGGCGAAAGCACGGCTGTTGCGCACGCGCCCACGGGAAGAAGTCAACGGAAAAAAACGAAAAGCACCAACCCTGAAGGGGAGTGTCGCGCTATTCCGAAGAGGCAAGTGACCAACGGGTATTTGACGTGTTATTGAGGACAATTGGGAACCCTCGGGACTGTATCTACCGCAAGGGAATGCACGGCCGACCGTCCAGCCGATTACCAAATGGTTACGCACGCTGCGCCACGCGCCGAAGTTTTTGCCAAAACTGGTTCGCCGACACTGGCCGCTGCGCACCGGTGTACAGCCACGAGGGAATGCCTTTCGGTAGGAGGGTGGTCTGTGATACAGTGAGATCTGACCACATTGGCAGTGCAACGCGCGCTGGACCAATTGGTGATTGTGCCACGTGGGTTAGAGTGTCTAACTAATTAGTTTACTAGTTTATTTAATTATTTCAGATAGGTAATGACACCACGGTACTATGTTGTGGGGCCATGTCACTAAGGCGGGCCCCAACGTATGCCACGTAACCGAGTGCACCTAAGGTTGAGCATCACTCACCCTTAAGGTGGGTGCAGTGCTCCCTCACCAAGGATGGTAAAGGCAAGCACCTCTTTGCTAAGTGTGGTACTAACTGGTTTCTACAGTCAACCTCTTGGTTTAGCTACGACTATTCAGGCTTTGCTAACCCGGGTGCACCGTACTACGAACATTACAAACTGGTTACGGTAAGCCTGCCTTGTTATCTTGCGCGCCTTGCGGTTTTTTGCTCCCAAACCCATTCCGTTACTCATCTTACACCCTTCAAGTCAAGATCTTGTCGCGCTTCCACCAAATGTTTTCCAAACGGACCACCCCGCTGGTGTATGACACCTGATTGGTTGTATCACAGCGTAAATCAGCTTTAAGTTTTATCAAGATCGAATTGAAATCGCTTGGGTCGTCGGAAGTGGTTTCTCCATTACAGACTTCTCCGCTGCCTCCCATAAATTCATTTTGTGTTTTTGTGTCTTCAAAAAAATTGCCTTCTTTGATATTGCAGGGATAAAAAGGAACAATGCTTTGTTTAGCCCAGTTACTCAAACAATCAAGTAATCATTGAACGATTTCAGTTGTTTAAGTTGACGCTTTTCACATTTGAGACAATATAATTGACTATAGTGGCCTTACAAAGAAATCAAAAACAACATTTGCAGGTATAAACTGAGATTACAAGTTTAGCATGTTTGTAGGAATGAATGAAGAATTCAAGACATATATCAAATACAGCTGTCATTCTGATGGTTTTTTGGGAGTTGAGATGTTTTAATGGTTAAGTAAAAACGTGATGAGAGTATGGAGTATCATTTGAGCTCTGCCGGAGTAAACAAGAATTCAAACTATGTAGCGGAATAAAAATCTTTACAAAATAACCTTGGTTACAAAATTTGTGATGCAATCAATTTTGGCCTCATATGAGGCCATTGGTCAAGTAGACACTAGCTCTGTGTATTTTCTCTTCTTGTCATTTTCGTGCCATGTAGCGCAATGTACTTTCCAATTTGCGATTTGATTCTTTGCAAGGGCGATGATCCTGAAGACTTCAATACTGTAAATAAGAACAGTCTTCACTTGGTCACGGGCCGTGATTTCATTAATGTCCGATTTTTCATGTATTTTCTCCAAAAATGACCGCAATAATGATGATTCATGAAGAAATCGGCGATTTGCCCTTCGATATTTACATCATGAAAAAACATGAGTTTTCACAGTTTATGCATTAGTAATCATGCAAAAAGAAGAAATGCATAAACTTCACGAAATCGTCTTTCTGCGCGCATCCCCAGCCGTGACTCACGGCTGGGGATGCGCGCAGAAAGACGGTTATTTGGGCTTACAGTATAGCATGTGACGTTGCTACTTTTCGGCTTTTTCGCTTTCCTTTGGGTGCTAGGGTTAACCAAGGGTTAAGTCTTCATCTACCATCGGTAACTAACCAACCAACCACATCATTGTTCGGTGTTTCGTTGGTGGCTTTCCGTTGCTTAGAAGATTTTTGTTGATCTCTTTGCTCCCAGGAGTTTTTCTTAGATATGTTTATGACCTGAGCGATTGAAGTATACAAGAACGACAAGGACTGGGGGTTTTCGAAATCATCAGAAAGTGGCCTGAACGAATGCTGGATTTCCTAGCGAGAGAACGCTACTTTCAATTGAAGCGTTCTGCATTAAGTAGGAATTAAACTAGTGTACTCGTACAAGAGAGAGAGAGAAAAAGCAATGATATTTGGGGCTGCCGAAGAACACTCTTGTTGATTACGAAGGGTGAAGCGTGGAGGGTTGGAAGCTAGTCCTTAACCACTTTACCGCACGTCAAGGGGTATTTCCACAGCCCTCTACCCATGGAAAATATAGACTGATACATTATCCTCTTCGACCCGGAGGGACAAAATAGAGGGGCCAAGATCTTCAGCCGAGTGAGCTGTAGAGCCAGGAAATGCCCAGGGACGGACGAGGATACTCACAAAAGGAAAACATATTCGCAAGCATAGCTGGTGGGGTGACGCAGCAGAATGGCTGAGGCATCCGAACCCGCTAACGCTCGGTACAAACGTTCCTTTGCACCTTCCAGACGTTGAGAGGGACGTTTCTTTGCTGGAAGAGTTACCTCAATTGTCCCTCTAGGTCGGTAGTTGTTGGCTTGATGAGGGGTTGGTAGGCCCTTTGAGTTTAAGAAAGCAACGTTCCATTAGCATGCTATGTTCATAGCGCTAGCCTACCACTCTAAATGAGGTCGTGAAAGTCGAGATCGGCCTCGAGGAATGCGCACTACCAACGCCGGACCTTTATTGCTGTGGCTACTACCTGAGTTTTCTCCTTCAACAAAACACAAAGCAATGGGAGTGACTAGGCGTCAAATGTGGCCAAAAACGTGGTTAGTGCGTCCTTAAGTGCCCCATCTGTTGCATCAGACACGCTACCTTCCTTTCTAATAGTGGCCAGTAGTCCGGCATGACTATTGCGCATGTACTTCAAGTAGGCTGATTCGAATTCCTTGATCTTACTGACGGGCATCTTATCGAGGAACCCACGCACTCCAGCGTACAAGGTGACGACTTGTTCCTCTGGCGGCATCGGCACAAACTGATCCTGTTTCAGTAATTCGTTAAGACGGTCACCACGGTTAAGCATCTGCTGAGTGGATGCATCCAGATCAGAACCGAACTGCGCGAAAGCGGCAACTTCTCTGTGCTGCGCAAGCTCGAGTTTCATTGAACCTGCAACCTGCTTCATGGCCTTCATTTGGGCTGCAGAACCCACTCTAGACACAGATAAACCGACATTAATAGCTGGTCGTTGGCCCTTGTAGAAGAGTTCAGTTTCTAAGAACACCTGACCATCAGTGATGGAGATGACATTGGTCGGCACGTAGGCCGACACATCACCAGCTTGGGTTTCAATGATGGGCAGTGCAGTGAGCGATCCACCACCAACGTCCTTGTTCATCTTGGCGGCACGTTCCAAAAGGCGGGAGTGGAGGTAGAAGATATCACCAGGGTAGGCTTCACGTCCTGGAGGACGGCGGAGTAGAAGAGACATTTGTCGATAGGCAACAGCTTGCTTGGACAAATCGTCGTAGATAATGAGGGCGTGCTTGCCGTTATCGCGGAAGTACTCGCCAATAGCGCATCCAGAATACGGTGCAAGGAACTGCAACGGCGCAGCATCGGACGCGGTGGCAGCGACAATGATAGAGTACTGAAGTGCACCCGCTTCCTCAAGGGTCTTTGCGAGCTGCGCGACGGTGGATCGCTTCTGACCGATAGCAACGTAGACACAGTACAACTGCTTCTCAACTTCGCCGCTGTCGAAGTTTCCCTTCTGATTAAGAATGGTATCCAAGGCGACGGCAGTCTTTCCGGTTTGGCGATCTCCAATGATAAGCTCACGCTGACCGCGGCCAATGGGTACAAGAGCGTCAACTGCCTTCAGACCGGTTTGCATCGGCTCGTGGACACCCATGCGCGGCATGATACCGGGGGCCTTGACTTCGACACGTTGACGGGTTACATTGGTGATGGGACCTTTGCCGTCAATGGGGTTTCCAAGGGCATCGACGACACGGCCGAGCATGCCCTCACCAACGGGAACGTCGACAATGGCACCGGTACGACGGCAAGTTTGGCCTTCAGAGATTTCGCGATCGTTACCGAAGACGACAATACCACAATTTCCGACTTCAAGGTTGAGCGCCATGCCCTTAAGGCCGGACTCGAACTCAACCATTTCTCCGGCTTTGCAATTGTTGAGGCCGTAAACACGCGCAATACCATCACCGATGGAAAGCACCCGACCGACCTCATCGAGCTCGATCTTCTGCTGATAATTGAGGATGCGATCCTCAATAATGGAAGAAACCTCCGCGGGATCCATGGCGGCGTGGGCGGGGGCGGAGGTTCTCAAGGCGGCGATCGGGACGGAACGGATTCCATTGGGCGCGGTGGCGATGCGGGGGGCGGCGCGCACACCGGCAAGAACGCTACGCAAGAGAGCCGGGGACATTGTGCGAAGCGGGGATGGAGTGCGGAAAGAGTTGGAAGAAGAAAGCGGAGGAGCGGAGGTGGAGGAGATGGGAGGAGGATGGGGGCGCTCGCGGAAGGGGGTTGGTCACGAAGACGATCGCGGGACGGGTTGAGGGGGGGTGGGGGCGGGCTGGTGGCTGCGGCCACACACACAGGGCGCACAGTGCAGTCGCACGCAGGCGATGGCGCCAGCCCGCAGATCAGCGATGAGCAGCGATTGCGCCATTGGCGGAAAAACGCGATGCAGAGGCCACCCCCTCTGCATCGCGTTTTTCCGCCACCCATCTTACACCATCTTCCTGTTTACAGCACACCGTGGCCACCGTGCCACGTGTGTCGAAACGGTTCGCACATGAAAACATCAGTTCTGACCTCCCAGAGCATTCTTCCTCGTTCCTTGAATGAACCTTGCCGCACAAGGGATGGGAAGCGTATCCAAAGGGTTAGCAATTTAGCCCTCTGTACTGTTGAGGGTTATCCCTGGGGATAACCCTTATCGCCACTCCGCCCTATCGGCTCCTAATCGCGAGTCTTTCTCAATCAGCCTGGACGTCTTCCTCTCTCGCCAGCTGCAAATCGGACTTCTAGAAACGCTCCATCGCTGCTGCTAACCGCGGCTCGCCGTCTGCACAGTATTCAACTCACGCGCTTTGTCACCACGTCGAACTGCTCATGTAGAGCCCGTTTCCGCAAGGCGCAAAGCTCCCAGCTTGCAGCATCGTCTGAACGCATTCTAGTTCCGGGACGGCGGCCTGGAACCTACGACTGTCTGCTTTAGCCTTCCCGGAGCCTATACCATCCCACACCGTCCAACACCACCGCCTCCATCCAACTCATCCCTGTCTCCGTATCGATCTGCGATCCCGAGTCTCCCAAAACTCACCGCCTGACGATGTTCGTTTACCTTCGGTACCGCATTGGTGACCGGAGCATTGCAACCAGCGAGAATCGGTTCGTTGAAGGGGATGGACGGGGTGAAAACGTGGGTCGCCTCTTATTATCCTCAGAATGCCGTGCGTGGACTTGGTAATTTACAGTGCGCGAAATCTCTATACGACACCCCCCCGATTTAAAAGCAACGGCTTTATGTAATGTCTCACGAGGTGTAAACTTTTACTAATCTATTCGTTACATAGAACAGTACTGAACGAGATAGAAAAACAATAAAACAAACTGTTACACAACCTTTCATTTCAAAACGGCTACCAAAAGCCGCGCAACCCCTATACGACATAATAAAGAATATATATCTTGCAGTAGTGCTACTAGTAGCGTAGTCTTTCTACACATTCCATTGCTTTCTACACACTTCCTTCTTTCTATCCATCCACATTTTCTTTAAAAAAAACATGCCACGCGGCACTTATTTGTCGGAGAAGGAAAAAGGCCAAATTGAAGCATTCAGGAAGACAGGATGGTCAATTTCCGCCATATCACGTGAAGTGAAGCGTAGCCGAGATGTCGTCAAGCGGTACTTAGACAATACCAAAGGATATGGGACTAAAAAACCCACCAACAAGAAGGGAAAAATAACCCCAGCAGCTCGACGACTGCTGGTTCGTGAAGCATCGAAGGGCGAACAAACTGCGTCCCAGCTAAAAGTCGCACTCCAATTGCCTATATCAAAAAGTAGAGTCCAACAGATACTCTCTGCAGAGGAACACCGTAAATATAAAAAGGTGAAACAGGCTCCTTCTCTAACCGACATTCACAAAACAAACCCTTTGAATTGGGCTCGGAAAAGGCATGCGTGGTCACTTGGAAAATGGGGCCGTGTTGTGTTTTCCGATGAAAAAAATTCAACTTGGATGGTCCTGATGGTTTTGCTTACTACTGGCATGATATGAGGAAGGAAGAAAGGGTGATGTCGAAGAGACAGAAAGGTGGTGGTGGAGTGATGGTTTGGGGAGCTTTTTCTGAAAAAGGTGTCAGCAAACTAGCTGTGTTAGTTGGCAATCAGGACTCTAAGAAGTATGTTGAAACCTTGAAAAACTATTTGCTACCTTATTCGCAAACTGTTTGCGGGACAGGATGGATTTTTCAGCAAGACAATGCAGCAATTCATACTTCTAAGTTTACTAAGGACTGGTTTGAGACTAACAATTTGGATGTTATGGAGTGGCCAGCACGTAGTCCTGATCTCAATCCAATTGAGAATCTTTGGGGAATTCTGGCTAGGCGAGTTTATGCTAATGCAAAACAGTTTGATACTGTTGTTGAGCTTACAGAATGCATTTTGTCAGAATGGGACAAAATTTATCGCGTCACGTGCTACAATCTTGTCAAAAGCATGACAAAGCGTTGTGCTACTGTCTTAGAGAGACAGGGAATGAAAACAGACTACTAGATTTGTTCCTTGATGTTCGAAACGTTGCTACGTGCACACCTGTCGTATAGGGATTGCGCTGTCTCAGGTAGCCTTTTTAAAGTAAAGTAAGTTTGTGTTTGCCTGTTTTATTTGAAAGTGTGTCCATTTATTTGATTCCAGATGTAGAGGAACTGGACAAAGTTTCAAGCTTGTAATGTTTACAGAAAGCTCTTTGTTGTCATTTTAGGGGGGTGTCGTATAGAGATTTCGCGCACTGTATTGCTGCACAACTTGCCCTATCCTTCTGAAAGTCTTGAGGGCTAATGGCTACTACTGCTACTCATGAGTATGGGCAAGTGCCCAATCGACACGACGTCGCCGAAGTAAAACTGGCTACCAATCAGAAGCGTAGGCTCAGACATTCATACCCGCCACGATGACCCCCTCAGGGCCGATCTTCTCTCTACCATTAGTTCCCTCGTATTCGGCCTCTCGCCCTATCGCACTAGTACGCTCACACACTAAAGCCTTCTCACCCAATAGCCCCCGTCCATGTCATCCCTTGTGTCGGATGGGGCTACAAGAGTGTTCGGTTACGTCACGACAATTGCCGTCAACACGTGACCTTGGTGAAGGTGATGGTAGTGCACTATGATAACCATCATCAATGCGACCCACAACGTTTGCCATAATTCTACTCTCAACATCTTTGACTATCTTTTCTTCCTCTCACTTTGTAAGTTCTTTTTTCCCAGCTCTACTGCAAACGCTTTTGGCTATCCCTTTTTCGTCCTTTTTTGCAATTAATTTCATGGATGCCGTTTTAGATAAGCTCTTCATTCTTAGTTCATTTACTTTGATCTCAATTAAGCATACTAGTCAAAAACGTTTTTTCAATTATTTTCTTTCGTCTACAGAATCTAAATATAATTTCTTTGATCATTTTCTCAGATAAGATGCAGAAAAGCAAAGTTTTAGTATATTCCGAGCATTACGAAACGATTTTAAACGATTTACAACGACAAAGGTGATGCGTGACATAAAATAATTTAACATGGTTCAAATTCATGTGTAAAACATCTTGAAAGCTTAATGGCGTGGAATCACACCATTATCATTTGTACAAAGTTCAAGACCGGAACTCTACCTTGGTCCGGATCTCATAACTGTAGTTGAGCCAATGGTGAGCCCAACTTCCGTAAACCAGAACTTTTGGATTTGGCCTAACAGATGGTTTACAATAGGTGGTTGTCTCTCTAATGTAAAACCAGCAACCGGGCGAATCCTGAAAAATGATGACCAAGCACCAAGCGGAAAGCCGGTTCACCGGGCGAAGAATAATCCTACAGGCGCTGCTATGGGATGCGCTGAGTATCGGCTGCTTAGAAACCACACCTGTAGAATAAAGAAATAGTGTACCTGAAGGTGAATATCACTGGATTGAAGCAGACGAACTAAAAAAAGCCTCGAGGGTGCTCGGTTTACTTCCTCGGAGGTGGAGCTCCGGCATCGCACCATATACAGTGCAACGAGCTGAATTAGACGAAAACTATTTACTGTGCCCTCTAAAAATCTAAGTTACGTTATTGTACCTAACCGAATTACAGTCCACTGGAACGATTTCTCTGGAGTGGCGTGCTACGTGGCACCATTTAGAAAATACAGATACTCCGTTAGGAATCTTTCATAACAGCCCATCCTTAGGAGAATATATAGTACCCACCGTACTACAATAACGGAGGGAGTAATGGACATGGCACCTCTCTCTGGCGTCTGTGTCTGTAGTTTTGATGTGGAAGAGACTTTATTCACGTATGCAAAGTGCGTGAAAGCCGAGCCACAGCAGCGCCGATCGTTCTAGAACAACCTTAAAAAGGTTTTCACAGTGAACATCACGGATGATGCAAAACCAACTGACACCGTTTTTGTTCCCATTAATCTAGACAGCATTCAATGAGGAATTCTTATTGCAAAGCGGTTCTTTGGCAAACGATGTGCGTTAAGAGAAGAGCCAACCATTTATTTTGGGGATAGTTATAGGGAGAAATGTCCAGAATATGTCATTAACTTCTTCAAAGAGGCATTCGAATATAATGTTCTCTTTACAAATGCTGTACCTATATTTTTAAAACGAAACTATATTTCAGACGATTTGGCATACGGAAAGCAATCTGACGGGTATAGTTGCGACTGTTATGGTAAAGCAAGCGCTACAGATATGGCTGTGGATTAAGGTTCTGCCCCAAAGACGACATATAAAACTGGTTTAAGCTACCATCTGTCGGAAATATACAGATAGATGGCAATCAGAGCCCGTATTCTACAAATCATGTTGGCTTCACAATTATTCAAAACCTATAACGTTCATAAAACGATGGTATCTAATTACCGGGTGAACCATCGTGAAGACTATTTGAGATGCCGTGAAGAAGTTTGAACGCGTTTCAAAAATATGCGTAGTCTGGTACTGAATAGTAGTGAAATGAGGAGTAAGAGCCTCAACCAAACTCTTGACGCTTTGAAACAAGCGAAACATACCATTTCCTTGGAATCGATGGCATCAAATCATAGTTTGCGGAGTAGTAGAATTACAATAGAGCATAATGTAACGATTTCAAGGTTGAATGGGAGGGTATCGCTAAAGAAGTTGGAAGGTAATGTTAGAAGTGTGGTCCAGATGGCGGATTTGAGTGCTCCTTCTTTGAATGATTTCTGTGCTGTCTATGAAGACAATGAGATCCACGAATCTGACGGACAGAAGCAGACAATTCAGGAACACTTGTCGCATAGACCAGCAAATATGAAGGATCTGAACGCTAACCTTTCCCCGTTTACTTGACGTATATCAGACAGAAAGGTTCGGTTCTGCGACAGAATATTGGTCCGACTATATGATATCACAGAAGCGAATCTCATGGTCTCATCTATTGTTAATGATATCATCGAAGTGACTGTGACGAATCATCACAAATGTTGTCCAGGACAGGATGGGAATGGAGTCACAGTAGCTAGTGGGAGCCATGATTTGACCTAAGCAAGTCTTAGTATCGATGGCAGTAAGCATGCTGCGTCGTGGATTTTAGACGGCGTCATCGAAGCAGCTATCACGCTGCATTACTCTAATGTGGCGTATCGCCTCGAACGTGGTGATAGAGCAATGAAGGAAAGAAGTGCTGTAGGAATTTTGAAAGAAGAGTCATGTTCAGGTGCGAATGTTCTATGTGGGAAGGGTCCTTACAATCTGGTTCTCTGGATTCAATTGCGCGCTCGCGGGGGCACTTGTACTCTCTTCATCACTTCACGTATGTTCAGTTCCCGAAGAAAGGATCCCACAGGCTTCTTAATGCACGCTTGAGTTACGGCACAGGAGGCACGCCAATTCCTTCCCTTCCTACATGATCAAGTATTTTAAGAACATTACATCGAATTGGACAGTATCTTTGAACAGAAACCACTCGCATGACTTCGTTCTTCCCATCGAGGAGGATGTCTGAAAAAGACGTGAAGCGATAAAAGAGGCAATGCGAAAAAGGTTCTTTGAATGGAAGAAGAAAGATCGTCAAAAATCGGAAAGCGTTTGGTATTCTCTATACCAAATGTGTTTTTCTGGGGACTACGAAAGTATCAAGAGTAGAACGGATATGTGAGGGAATGTTTAAGGAGCATGTTGGCGTTGTAATGCATACTGGCATTTGGCCGGGGTTCTCCACAACTGCTTCCGTCATGCAACCCACCTATTCTGAACATAATGTACATATCCAAGCTTCAACAGCAGAAATGGCACCAAACTCGAACACACCATCTGTAGTTCACCCGTTACTTAAGTCCAATATAACGGGCTTCATGCGCAGGCAGTACCAAACAAACATCCCTTGCTCTGAAGATACGGACAGGTCAGATAATGGCTTACGAGGTCACGTCAGTGAAATGAAAAGCATGAAAGGGATGGAAATCACCGACGTCTGTAGTACCTCAATTAACATGTTGTCCAATATTGACTCGGCTCTTTTCGGCAATCACGATATTTTGGACTCGAAGCCTGACTACCAGGTCAGCTCTATAGAAATGCAGACTGGTAATTGCGCTCTTTCCAACAACTACAAGGAAGAGGGTGCTATGGAGGGACTTCTTGACGGGGAGCTTGGTTGAGATGGCAATTTTGGCGAGACTACGAAACTAATTGATCAGTTTTTGTTCCTTGATGATTATGAAAAAATACCCATTGCTCTCGTCTGTATGCTCACGGACTAGGAAAGCATTGGAAGTCATTCCTCTGGAAGTATAGAAGGTAAGAACGGCAATGAAAGCAGTGTGGACGACGACAAAGGTAATGACACCATCGAAGCAAAGGGCAGTAATGAAGAGAATTCCGTGGATGATAACTTCAAAGCAACTGTCATCGCTCACTTTTGGAGCCTACTAGTGAGTGCACCAGGTCAGGAAGTGATAAGGGAAGTGAGATTTATTTGTGAATCAATGGGGTACAGCCTGAAGTGCCAGACGTCCATATTTCTAAGGCAAAAGGAAGTGGGACGGAACAGTGAGACGGTTGAAGAGAAGCGGGTTCTCAAAACGTGTATACTTCAGTGCAGAAAGAAAGGAGAAAAAGGTACATGTGGGGTTTCATTGAAAATCAAGACCCTGACGCTCGAGGACATAGACGAAGGGAAATCATATGTTGGAGATTTTTGGGAGGCTACAAACCATCATCCTCCATCGCGATCTGATGCTGGAACTAGACATCTGCATCCGAAAAGGCGGAGGGAAGCTCTATACGTGACAAATAAGCTGCAGTTTAGTCTCCCAGATAATGAATCCAAGGTCTATTTGAAAGATGCTTGGGTACAACCGTGGAATAAGCAATCCAAAAGATTTGGGATTTACCAAGCTTTTTAAAGAGCTGGTGGCGTTGCACGAAGAAGAAGTCGAGAACAGGTACTTTATTTCTCATGATGAAGAGGAAAGAATGGTACCAGCTGGTTGATCTCTTGCTGAATGGATTAGCGACTACAAAATCTACGGAAATGTGCCTGGTGTGTCGGTCGATTGTAAAGCAGTTGCAAATTGCTACGATCTACCGCCAATATCCATTAATGGCAGAGATAATGACGGTTTTGTCCTCACGTTCTTTATGTGATTTATTGGCGGCAAGTCTGAAACAGACTTTGTACATGTACTATCTCAGTTTAAGGATAGGATTCCGAACTCGCCAGCTATGATATGCATGGAACAGAGTGCAGCCTGTATAGCCGCAGCCGAAAAAGTATTTGACAGGTCTTTTACAGTGCTCGATGAGCGGCATCTTTATAACAATCAGTTTAAGAACGTAACTGCGTGGTTGTCCTATATTGGGCGGGGCAGCTGGTGCGACAACATGTCTGCAGATCTCTTTGATATTTGCAGAGCAAAGACGTTTGCAATATTCACGGACCGTCGGCACCATTTCACGGAGACGTAGTACAAGCCTTTCACCGATAAACGGCCGGTGTGGTTTACTTATTTGAATGTGCACAGACTGCAGTTACTCGTTGCATGCTTCCAAAACATTGCCACCGCTAGGCTATATCTAATTCAAGGTACAGGATACGTGGAGTCTTCTAATGCGAGATAGCGCGCTTAGGTATAATCCTAGAAAACCGCTTGAGCGACATTCCAAAACAAATGCGAGTGATGACTCGTAAAGGAGCGGAAGATCACAGGGAGGCCCAACTACGGTCAATGACTCCTCACAGTTCCAAATTCAGTTCTGATAGGAACTGTAGGTTGCCTGTTCTTCCAGACATTTTGATGCCCTTGTATCAGAACATACAAGTTATTCACTGACCAAGCTCATGAAGATTTGTGATGAGCGGTCATAGAACTATGATCTTAGGCGTCCATATGTGACCTGTCTTGAAGAGGCTCACTGGCAAGAGCTAGATTTGTAGGATGGGGAAAGTATCGGCGATATCGCGTGGTTTGAGCTCACATGGAGCTTCCATTTTGTCCGAGAGTTTGAAGCTTCTAAGAAAGCCGATTCGCCAGCAGTCCCAGCGGCAGTCCCACCACGAGAAAATCCGAAGGTTCTTTTCGCTCGCAAAGAAATAGAAAGCGACGACGGCAGAGAGAGCGAGCTAATGGCACGGTGAGATTGTGACAAGACTGAGTCCATGCGATTTCATTGTCGGCATATTGTCAATTGTATATTTGCATATAACGACTACGTCCTCCACCAGCCCATTTTTGAAAGAGATATTGGATGACCATATTGAAATGGAATCATTCTTCGACAGATATTGGAGTGTCACTCCTCACGTGCATTCTTTCGAAGATGTTTGTATTGCTTACAAAATGTGTGGCGTCATTGACATGGTTTCAGAGAGCATAAAAATAGAATCAATTTTCAAAAGCGCAGGAAAAACTGTTTTGGATATAGACCTTGTTCTTCCCAAGACCACAGAAAACGAAGTAAAAAAGCACGTCAAATGGTCGGATAAGCACGCTATATTAAATCAGGTGCATAATTTTTTACATGGTATAGGTCCTGTGGGAGTTGAGAGCTTTTCAGAGTTCTTGAAAAGGTTGCGACGCTGGTTGAGGAGAGTAACAATGGTCCCGAAGAACATGTTAAATGAGTTTGACACTTTCCTGGAGCAGTATTCCAGAGAAAAGGAGAGATTCACCATTACAGATACAGAAGTGCAGACTGCGATGGCTTCTTTGCTCCCTCCAAACCGTGCAAACTGGGAACTTACAAAAACAAAAAGAAGAGATTAGCCAAACGATTGCATGCAGAGAATAACAAACTAGTTGAAAAGCATGATCATGAAGAAGGCTGTGGTGAGAGGATTACGGAAGTGCCAAAGTCTCCGGAAGAGTCCAATACAAGTTTTAATTGTAAGCCGACAAAAGAACAAGTCGAAAAATCTATTACAAAGGCTGTCAACATCATTGAAAGCGTTCGTAGTCAGTAAAATTTTTGTTATATCAAAGCATCAAATGGATGTAATTAACTTACAATAGGAGAGTATAAAGGCGTCAAACAAAAGAAAATAGCTGACACATGTCTCGAGTGTGCAATCAAGAAGATACTAGGGCGGACAAGAAACAATTAAGCGCAGCGATGAAAATGGGTGCAATTTATCTCTTCTTTTGGCCGGTGACGATCATGATATCGCCAAGATATGTCACGCTCACACTGAAATGGTGAATGTGTTTCGGTTTGCATTTCGCGCCATTGTCGTCACTTTAAAGCGTTTTGAAGGGTGAATATCACATTAAAAGCGATACTCAGGTACTCCCATTAGTTTTGGAGAAATCTATAAAACCTCTTACAGAGTTATTCAAACGTATAAGACCGCGAAACTGCTAGCTTGATTTGCGCCAAAGTTCAACAAATGCAAACAATACAATAGCCCAGAAGGGTTCCTACCAACGTTGTGCTTACCTTGAGTTGCACAACAAAGCTCAATTCTAATTCCAACATTCCCCGTGAAACATCAATGACCCAGCAAGAAAACGGCCTCATTATTGTTCTTCATGGTCAGAAGAAGAAGGACAGAGAAATAGCCGACATTATAATGAGGTCTAAAACCGTCGTTATCAACTTCTTGAAAGCACTGAATGCATACGAAAAGAAGGGAGGTTCAGAACGTCCACAAAAACCTAGTGCAAATACAAAACGAAGGCTTTACGGAGAGGCTGAATAGACAGGAGAGAGCACCATTGCACGGTTGAAACATATTTAATAGAGTGCATCAACCTCTACTATTCGATGCTCATTGTAGAGCAATAAGTGAGCGTATACCCTCTAGGCGTGGCGGATACTGAATGATTCAATGACGATGTGGCATCAGTTCAACTCAGGTATGAGAGGACCCTCGGAATTACTAGGTGCAATTCGATATGAATTTTAATTGGAGTTATTGGAACCTTCGTGCATAGTTTCTGTGGAACCTGGAACAGATGAACGCGTGGCAAGCGTACGGATATTTTTCATGGTTGGCATGATTCACACGTGTCGTGTTGTGCCGTGGCCGTCAGTGCCACCAAGTCACTCAAGTGTGTGGACAACAATTGTGGCGCACTACAATAGTAGTGATCTTAGTTTATTGTGACCCAATAGTACTTAAAGTAGAACGGCCTTGCTGTTTCACCCTGAAGTATGTAGAAAATGTCACTCGGTTCTGAATTTATCGCCTGCGGGAAGTCACGAGCTCCTGCTGGGGCTTCACCCTGCTCAGTTTTGTTATACTCAACCGCCCAGTATCACCAAGGACCTCTGATCTGTCCAACCCCGTGGGTTCACCCAGAATTCACTGTTTTTACCGTTTTGGTTGCTTTCTATTGTAGGAACAGATAGCTGTTCGACTCAGTATTGAGTTTTGCCGTGCTGGCTGAACCAGCAATACCCCCCCACCGCCGGGTCTCTTTTGGCTTTTCGTACGACCCACTGGGTTGTACCTTCCCTTTTGGTTTCTCCCTTTTGTCCCGTTTCCCTTTCGGGATTCTCCGTGGACTGGAACACCACTCAAATGGACCTGTGCAATACGTTGACCAGCTGGTAACCGAATTTTCGGTATCACCTCCGTCGGTGTAGCCGAATGCCAGCTCGGTTTTACACCCGAACACCGTGTGGTACGGAGGGCCCTGTAACTGCGCCTACCTCACAAGAGAGCAATCCTACGAACTTCTTGGGAGGCTTCCCAGCCCAGGAATATTGCTCCACACTCTCTAAACGAAAAAACCAGTATGGTGGCAAGAACATGAACAAAACTTTCTTCTTAACCGCGTAACATAAAACTTCATGTTGAGTAATCCACTAAACATATTTCTTGAATCAATACGCAATGGCGCATTGTCACTTTCCAAGTTGCCGTGAAGTTTACAATAAATTGATCGGATAGATGTGCTTCGTGCTGGCATGACATTGGTGGTGAAGAACGTTTGTTTTCAAAACGTCAAAAGGGAGTCGGTGGTATTAGAGTATGGGGATATTTTTCTTAATTTGTAAATGGTCCATTGTTTATAATGCATTGAAATAAAGACACTTAGTAGTACACAAACGTATTTGACGGCATTGGATTGGGCTGCTATAACATACGTAAAGCTGTGGAAGTTTTAGCAAGAGGCTTTTTCTATTCATGTTTCTAATTGCTCTTAAGACTGGTTTACTGCAAAGAATATCACTTTAATGAACTAAACAAATAGGACACCAGATATGAATCCAATTGAAAACCTTTGGGCGGCTTTAGCGCGGCGAGTTTACCACAATGCACGCCAATTTGGTTCGCTTGTTGACTTGAGAGAGGGCACTTTTGAAGAGCGGGAGAAGGTGGGAGATGAGGTGCTTCATATCCATTTTAACAGCATGCAGCGTCGCTGCTTTGCTCTTTTGGCTTAGCATGGTGCGAAAACCACATACTGAGTGTTTTACTCAACTTGGAGCAAGCAAATATTAAAGCGGTCATATACTTTTGATTGGTTAGAATGAGTGCTTTATATATATCTCAGTCATCAAAGCGCTTTATTAAAGAATGCACCGTTAAATTTTGCTTTTAATCTCGTTTCAGGTAGTGTGCCCTTTGCAGTGGCAATAAAACTTGTGTCTCCTACGCGGCTGGTCTTATAATATTGACGCCCACTGTATCACTAAACAAATCCACAGAAATACAGAAGGGCAAATAGTCGCCGTTTACTTGTCAACCTCCCCCTCTACAGTGCGCGTAACGATAATAAATAAACCCTACTCTGCTTTTTTTCTTACCACATATAATACCATTCTCGCACTCCCAACCAGAAACCGAGGTTGTGAATAGGTAGATATAAAAACCCCCAATGGGCTGTCAAAAACGTACACCTGATGTGTACTTATAGCTACGAAACAGTTATAAATACACGAAACAACAGTAAATACACTTTACTTTACGTGTATCTACGCATAGCTCAGTACTTAGTAGCATCGCTCTTCTTATCCGTAACAGCAGGGAGCGTTCTTGGTATAGAATGGTACAGCTGTTGAAGTTAATCTCCCGTTATATCGTCACATGCAGCAATGATAGCGTCCTTCAGCTCAGTTAAATTATTGTACTGCTTTCCACGTTCATAAACACGCCTAGCCATAGGTCCCCATACATTTTCACTAATATTTAAAGCTAGGGAATTTGCAGACGACGGTAGGACACATATATCTTTCTAACGCAGTCAGTTCCTTGTGTACCTAGAGGTATGTATGGATGCATTATCCTGTTGAAAGTGTCAAGTCCGTTCTTCGCCGAAGACACCACCTACCCATGGTAATAAATTAGACTCTAGTGCCTTACAGTACCTTGTAGAATTCTGATGTCCAGTAATAAACACCAAAGTACAGACTCCATAGAAAGATATTGCTCCCCATATCATAACCAAATCTCCTCCATTTTGACTCTTAGAAAACCGTCGAGGTTCCTTCCGAAGATCATGTCAATAGTATGCGAAGCAATCTGGAACACCGAGATTAAACTTGTTCTTATCGCTGAAAATTACATTGCACCAGAAATAGTCTTCATGAGATTTAATACGACTTGCGTATTCTATACGTGCAGTTTTATGCTTCTGAGTCATTAATGGACCGGTTTCCATTTTGCGATATTGAAGGTGTTCAAATTGGGATAGTGATTGCTGATTTCTTCGCACCCCAAAGGGTAAATCGAGCGACGAGTTTACTTGAGAAGCTGATTGAATTTTTTTCGAGGCCTTCCTTACTACTGCTCTCTTCTGTTCCACTGACATCATGGACTTTTGCTTAATGTTTTCATGCGGTTTAGATGTCATTTTGCGTCTCAGTGCTGATTGTACTGCTCCTAGAGAGCGGGTGATAGTGTCAACAATTTGTCGAGGAGACATTCCTTCATGTCTCAGGCCATGAATCTGGGCGTGTTCGAACTTAGAAAGACGAGGGCCTTTAGCCATGTTTGATTAGCCAAAATGCTGGGCGGAAGTCTTCAATATGTGCCCAACAAGTGTGTATTTGATGGTGGTAAAGATAGGGAACGTTTAAGCTGGTTTGAATATGGCGCGGTTTTTGTGGTAATGTATTTATTTATTGTTGTTTCGTGTATTTAGTATACCAAAGAAGTCAGATCTTCGTGCTTACAAACGGCGCGTCCTGAAGTTTGCTCTGTCAAGAAAACATTTTAGTATCTTGCCCGGGTGTGTCGGAGCACTTGACGGTACTCTTATTTTACTACAAAAACTGCTAAAAGATCTTAATAGTCAGGAGTTCTACACTTGTAAGGGGGGTTTTCGAGTGCCTGTGCAGGCAATTTTTGACGATAAATACCGATTTGTGGTGTCATCGGCTACTTGTGTGGGATCTACTGTGGATAGTGGTGCACTTTTGCCTTCGAACATTGGTAGGTTTCTACAAGAAGAAAGACTACCCAAAGGGTTTTGGATCGCTGCTGATGAAGCATATCGCTGCACTTACTTTGTGGTAACTCCAGCTGGGCGTTCGATGGCCAAGAGGTACCAGTACGGTTTTAATGTTTGCTTGTCATCTCATCGAGTTCACGTTGAGCAAGCGTTTGGACGGGTGAAGGGAGGATGGGGAGTTCTTTCGAGGCTTTTACAGTTTAACCTGCAGACTTCCTTAATTATTATCAACATTACTATGAGATTGTAAAACCTCTGCCTCAATTGTGGAGATGCAAAGGAATTGAATGCGGCCTCTGGTTCGGTTCTTGAAACAGAGACACCAGAGTGGTTGGGACGATGGCAGACGTCATGCAAGAATGGGTTTGAATGCTTTTTGCATTTGCAAGGTGATGGTATGCTGTCTGATGTGAACGATTGTTCTATGTGCTCTTGGGGTTTTACATACAACTATCCTTTTACTCGCGTTCGACTCCGAATGATTAGAGAAGCGTATTATTTAGTTCGTCCTGCGTAGAGGTTTACGATCTCAGATACTGAGGAGAAAATATGTGAGGGACGCTTAAGAACTCTGGCTTTAGCTTCAAGTTGATCATAAAAGCGGTTCGATACCACGTCCCCGCATGACACACGATATTCTCTATACACGACACCGGAATCCTTGACACTCATGTCGAATCCAAGTCTGTCCAGCGCAGTCATTTTGCACACCTTTGGGTTGTGATCTCCCGAAAACACTTTGCACAAGCGTCTCACGTCTCCTGTCTTGTTTTCGTTGAGATTCTTGACAAAGACCGGTGCATCATGCGCCAAAGGGTCATCCTCTGCCTCAAAAAACCCGTTGACGTTGAACGATTGGGGTTGCGCTCCATAATTTGGGACAAAAACGATATCACGAAGAATCATTCTATGGAACTTGAAAAGGTCTGGGTACCGCAAAGCATTCGCGGCATGCAACTCGCCACCGAAAAGACCTGTGGTTGCATGACCATCCTGCTCTGTCACACACTGTGCATGAATGTCATGGTTGCTCTCTCTCTCTCTGTTTACGAACGAGTAACATCAATTCTATGTTAGCCCGGGGGTTTGCTAAGGACCCCTACAACCTATAACGCGTTCTTCGTACGATAGCTATTAGCTACAACCCGGAGTCGTGCTACACACACTGGGTTACTACTATACTAAGAATGCATTAGGTGTCTAGGCGTGTTCAACCGCAGAATCGTTTCGTTTCCGAGGACTGTTGCCTTCTTCATTCCACCATTTCATTCAACCTCTAGAGGTCCTCGGGTAAGGGGCACACCACGACAAGGCGATTCGCATGTACCACGTTGGCCGCCAAGAAACCATTGACGACATCCTTTCCGCCCAATCCTCATTTCAGCGGCAAGATCGGGGGTAAGAACCGGCGCGTAACCTGCTGCGGCGTCTGATCCAAGTGTAGATCCTCCGAGAAAACCCTGGAAAAAACCCCGGTCCAGAGGCTCCTTTGGAGCTCTTCCTTCGAGGGAAAAATTCAGGGAAACAGCGGCTGGATCTTCTTCCGGTAGCGGGCCCGTGACCGACTGCGTACGTGCAGTTACGCGGGTGACTTTTCAAGACTACTCACCCAGGTCCGCGAGGGCAACTGGCAAGCTGACCGGTTGCTTGGGCGAGTTTAACGACCTTCCGGGTCCCATGGTTGCTTCATCACGCCGTTGTTCATCTTTGATCTGCCTTGCTATAGCAAGACAAGCTTTGGTTTCTAAAAAACAGGACGTCATTGAATTAATTTCCTTGTCTAGTCCGTCACCAACCTGAGAGAGTTGAGCGTGGCTCAAATCTGCTAGTCGCACATCAGCACCCAGAGAGGGTTTTGCATCGTTTAGCACGTCAATTTATAGCCTTCATGGTCCTCTGTCAAAAAGAAGGATCGCTTACAGACACCCGTCTGGAGCATTTTGTGGATAAAGGGCTCGAAAGTTTGGGCGTGTCTTTCTGTTCTCTCCTTTCAAACTATCTTTACCACGTATCAGATCTTCTGTTCCCCATTCAATGTATTCCAGATTCATACGTCGTCTTTCGCTAAGCCATGCAATGTTTCTGTGTGATAAGGCAGCCACTTCAGCCTTCAGACCACCTGCCGTCTGCCGTCTTTCCCGCCTATGGATCCTGGTCAAACTCCATCCTTGAAAGACATTAGCCTCTCTGTCCGCTCCCAAGTTACATGGTGATGCCTTGTTTCGACCTGGATAACGAGAGGCATTGTCAAAAATTTCTCTAATCATGTAAGATGCCAAAAATTGGGCGCGTGAACGATCTGTTGCTGAACTCCTTGGTTCCGACTTATCATGCCGAATATCACCTTGGTTTCGGTTGAGTCTGTCAGCCCCCGACGTGTTCATGCAGAACTGCTGAAAGCATCCAAAACTTGTCAGGCCTCCACCTATTTCGAACTTGTTTGGAGAATTTTTGTACGATATGCAACTGCACAAGCGCATGAGCTGTTTCTTCACGGTGGTATAGCCGGCGTAAGAAGCCCATTCTGTGTCCTAGTTTTCTTTCGTTTTCAAGTTTCTGGAGATTAACATGAGATCAGTAATTGCTTGCGTTGGCAATTGTGAGGTGACGACATCCCATAGCACACCAAATGAGAAGCGATTGTGTTTGGTAGTGGCGGTGTGTGAAAAGGGCGCAAATAAAGTGTAACCAAGTCGGATAAATCAAAGCCAGGGGGTTTGCAGCAAGGCTCTCATGAGCATTGGGGGGAGAGTGAAAGTTGGGATGCTCGGCAATGAGAGAGAGAAGAAAGCGTTTCCACGCACGCTTCCTTCCCTGCGGCGGCGCAGTGGTGATACTGAGAATGTTTTCGAGTCGGCTCACCCTCAACAGAGATTTTGACAAGTCTTGGTCAGTATCAGCGAGAAGTATGAAGGGTACGTCTTAAGCTTGAGCAACAATGGCCTTCAAGGCTGGCTCCACTTCAGACTTGTCGCACGGCTTGTCAAATTCATCCAGGCAGATGGGCTTTGACAGAGGCAGTTTTAAGAGCGCTGTTATATGAATAACGCACATGAGGACCTGTCAATTTCGGGAAGAACCTTGTAAATAAGACAGCTCCGCGTTTGGTAACTGCTGATGAAAAGGATTCCCGTGGGGTGTGTGTTGAGCAGCTTTTGGAATTCCTTTTCGCGCGAGGAACGCAGTTGTACGGCTCATCCATCTTGAGCTTTCTAGGAGCCGTCCATTGGGGCATAGCGATGCGATCTATGCACCTCATTTCGTCTACGAAAAATTTGGACTTTGCGTACGGAGTGACCCCGTCTTTGGTCGGTTGGACAGCCGCGTTGATGCAACCTGCCGACGGGCTTGCGTTGCTCAACACCCACTTTCTTTGCAGCTTATGCATATGAATATATTCGTTTCGGAGTGCCGGGCAGCGCGCCGCCATGATACCTGCGTCTGAGAGGCCCGTTGTAGATTGCGGCCATAGGTGGGTGTGGCGTGAGTAACCTGGAGATGAAACGAAAGCTTCCAGAAGCCCAATCTCTGCAACCACTGATGCAAAATGGCGATGAAGTTGAGGTGAAGTGCCAGTGAAACGGGTGAGATATTGGTTCTAGGTGGGATGCTGTAGGCTAGCCCATACAGCTTCTAAAGTTTTAATAAAGCATGCAGATGGGCAACAGGAACGACAGAGAGGATGAGGCGATGACTTTTCTTTAAGCGCTTGGGCCTTCGATTTGAAGGGGATGAAAAGGGTGGTGGCAAAGCGCTGGAATGGAAATCAAGGTCATGAATGATGTTCGTGGCGTCGTTGGTGTCGTGCAGTTGACAAGGAGATTGGCAAATGATTCTCCAGCCTTGGCCGCTAACACATCGGTGAAGTTCTCACTAACATAGGCAACTTTGAGCTTATGTCCGGTTTGCAAGTCGTCCTAAACGACCGTTTGGTAGTTTTTATAGTCTCCAGGGTGCTTGAAGTCGATTATGACTCCATCTAAGATGGGTCTGCCGTGTTCTCTTGTTTGGGTCTGTCGTGTTCCCTTGTTTTCTTCTGCAGAATAATTCAAGGGTACTTGTCGAGAGATACGCTTTCCAGCGTGTCGTTGGCGCTGTACACGATAATGTGGCACTTTGAATCTGCCGCGCAATCAGACGGAATATGGACAGAAACACATCAATGACTCAAGTTTACGAATGGAACAAATGAGGGAAATGAATCTCTACCCATTTTCAGGATTCATTCTCATCGGCGTCACAAAGGCGCGTTGTATCCTCTCAATCTGTTTCTCCCAACCCTTTTTATGCGTTCAATCTTTCAACCTAGCTTCCACAAAAGCAAATTCGTCCAGCAGCTTCGTCCTGTTCCCGATATGAGTCACAGCAGACGCCGATTGCTCAGCAGCAACCCTTGAGCTTTCCATATCTCCTTCCACCCCGTCTGCCTGTTCCTCAAGCTTAAAATAGCTACTGGTTGACTCAAATAAATTCATACTCGCGTCTTGAAATTCCGCAGAGGAACGCTTCTTAGATTGCGACTTTGATCAAGATACACCACCTGCAGCGCCATAGGCAACACTATCGTACTCTCCAGCTCCTCTTTCATGACTAAAGCTACCCCAATAATCAACAAATCGTTCCGGGTATCGTAGAAGATCTTCGTCCTCCCTGGAAGTCCCCAAACCAAACATTACCACTCCAATAGTAACGCAATTTTTATCTCGCTTGCTTAGCTTATAAAATCTTCTTCTAACCTCCGTATCCATAATTTACTTGACATTGGGATTGTTTTGGCCATTCTTCTTATATTTTGCAATCGAAAGTGACGATAAAGCACGAGATTCATTCCATACGGCTCTAAGGTACGCACCATGGCGTAATAAATTGGGGGGGACTTGGAAGAAATCGATTCGTCCAAAAGGTGCACAAGAGCTTCTGTTGGACGAATTGTGTCATCATTGTAACGCTTTTCAATGACATTGACCCATGAGTCCGTTGGTTTCACTTTCATATCCAAATTGGCTCTTTTATTGAGAGTTTGCAACGTTGGAAAACGCAGAGCAACACTCTACATCATCCCAAATCAGCACCACTAACCGCACAAACTTTAGTACTGTGAAATGTTTTTGTTTAACATTCTTCGCGACCTGCTTGTACTTACGTCCTTCATCGGCTTCAAGGCTAATTTCCGTAGACCTCGACGTTCTGCGTTTATTAAACAGAGTTAAAGAACATTTTCAAGGACTAGTAACCTTTCGTTTGAAGGGTTGGCTTGTGGGTTTTTCTAAGGCGTAAATAATTCTCCAAAGCGCTTGATTCTTTTCGTGGCATCTGCGGATGGCATCATAGCGATATTGCTCAACGCAAACATGCAAAAAATTGAAAGAGATGACGATATAACTACCTATCGCTTCAAGAACTGGGTATACTCCAACTGTTTTCCTTTCATTACTTTAATTACGGTCGATAATTGTTGGGTCTCACATTTCTCGTACATGAAGCACATTATTTGTGCAATAAGAAAGGGTTTGCCAAATGAACTGGTTAGAAAGTGGTCACCGACATTCCAGAACTTCAAAATATTACGTAGCGTTTCGGCAGATTGGATGCAGAGAAAAACGTACTTTTTGTACATTTTAGAATCTCTGATCGGCTTAGAACTTGAGGAAGGAGCGCTCGCCATGAGGGTTTTGCTAAAATCGCCTCAAAAACTCAGGATATCTTCAAAAATGCGCAACGTTGCGCAAAAGAGGAAACACTTACGAAAAGTTGTAGATGGCGCGCCAGTGACGGGAGGACAGGGAGCGAAGAACAACAAGTGTGCGAACGTAGCGTCACGTCAACGAAAGTATACTACACCCGCTACTGCTACCGGAAAAGACTGCATTTTGCGTGTCATAAACTCCACGAAATTCAAATAAGTCCAGTTGATCGCCGGCCTAGCTCGCGAAGAGCAAGGCAGGTCAAAGTCGAAGAAGTAGCTCATAGAAAGTGGAGTAGAGTAGAATTCAAAGTGATAATACCAAATAACAAAGTAAAACTCAAACAAAAACAACTTTAGGATTTATTATATGAAATTTACCATAAATACACGAAAAGAAATAAGTCCAAAAAGGACTTCTTAGCCAAAACAACACATTCAGTAGCCTGATGGCCCACCAATTGCCTCCAGCACACACTGTGATAAGTTGTGCATGTGTCTAATTGACAGAAGACGTTGTAATTGAACATGAGCGCAGATCCGAATTGATCATAGCACGACGCGATAGCTGACAACGTGAAAGGTCAGACAGAAGACGCTTATGCGATGAAAGAAAGGGCGCGTGCATATGATATAAGAGGAGCAGAGATGCGCGACGTAAAGAAAGGAGAGGGCCAAGAGAGAACGAGGGCGGACTCCGAGCATTTGTGCTTTGTACAGTGTCCTTAGATTAAATATTCTCCCGAGCAATTGAAACGACGACTTTACAAACCACACACACAGTAGACGGTTATTGAAAGAACGGTAAAGATTCCTTATAAAAGCTTCTTCGTTATTATTCCAAACTGATTCAATCTTTGCACCAAGCTCTTCTATGGTTTCAAACTGCTTGAAACCCTGGCACACATCTCGAACCATAGTACCCCAGACATTTTTGATTAAATTTAGGTCCGGAATATGAGCAGGCCACTGTAGAAAATCCACCTCCTTGCTTGCTATCCACTCTTTTGTGACCTTAGAACGATGAATAGAAGCCCCATCATGAACCAAAGTCCAATTTTCTCCCAGTGTTTCCGCAGCAAACGGTAAAAGGTTCTCGTCAAGTAGTTTCACATAGTCATTAGAGTTCTGATTACCATTTAGTTCCACTACCTGCAAAGCACCATAGTAAGAAATGGCTCCGCAAACCATTACAGATCCTCCTCCCATGTTTCGTTTAGAAAACCACCTCGGTTCAGTTGGTAGATCATGCCAATACATGCAATTGCCATCGGGTCCATCCAATGTAAACTTTTCTTCATCCGTGATAATAACATTCTTCCACTCAATAGCTTCTGATTGAAGGTACTTTCTGGAAAATTCCATTCTTTGAAGGTTTTGTGAAGCCTTCATGTATGGATCCTTCATTATTTTCTTGTACTTCAGGTGAGAGAAATTTTGAAGTATTTGCTAAACACGACGGGTTGTGACCGGTAGTTGCATGTCACGACGTATGCCATTGACACTAAACTCACCAGTCAGGGCCTTTCGAATGATTCGACGCTCCGTTTTTTTCGTAAGCTTACGGTTGTTAGCTCTTTAATATTTGCGTGTGAATTTGTTGAAGTTGTTCAGAACTTTTTAACAGCATTCCTGGATCGACCGACAGCATCAGCAATTTTTTGTTCGCTGAGTTGTTCATGTCGTAAGGCTAGAATGATGCATTTTTTTCTGTCAGTTAGCGCTTCACCGCGAGGCATTATTTGTAACGCGGTTTTTAAAGTTCTTGTTCAAGAACTGTTTAGCATGGCTTTGTTGTTGTGGTAGCCGTTTTTTTGTTCAGATACGACAACAAAAGGCGCCAAAACACATTAAAGAACTTTTTGGATTTATTGAATTTCGTGGATTTATTTTATATTTCACGTACAAAAGTGTGTACAAGTGTGTTGTATAGTTTAGGGTGCATGCTTTAGCTGTTCTGCTAAGTAAAATACACCAGTCGCTATATGTTACCGCACTTATTCCTCCTCCACAGGCCTTGCTCAGCAAGGCAGGCGTTTTGGTGGATTTATTTGAATTTCGGTGAGTGTAAGACGCAATGTGACGACAAGGTAGATTCAATCCCTGTGATTGAATCTAGCATGATTTGGTTTCTATTCAACATTCAAAAACTTTTTCAAAACGTTTTCTATCGCTTGAATAGTAGAGTAGGACGCACCCCCTTCTACATTGTGCAAAAAGCTTCGGATGCTCGTAGACTGCCCTTTAGAGGGTTCGTTTAGGATTAAATAGCTCTACATTGACCAAGGCTACATGGCCTCAAACGGAGAGAAAGACGCAGTCTTTAAGAGTGCTGCGTGTATTTAATGTTGTTTCGCGGACTGTACCCATTCTGATTCGAGAACCAGGTTCGGTTTACCGATTCCGTGTTGCTCCGAGATGCAGAACAAGCAATCGTAACTATGAGTGTGCGAAGCACCTTCACGTGTTGCGATCAGCAGCTACGTGTACCGCAACAGAAAGAACACGCGAAGATGGCGCCAGCGATCGTGAACCTCGAAAGTTGGAAAGAGCGCTCTGAGACAGGAAACTAGGTGACAATCGATAAGGTTGCGCACTGTTTGTGGAGATGCAGCGTTGTCTCGAAACAATGGGTTGATGAGAGGATGTTACTCTCGTTCTACATCACAAAACCGTTCTCTCACGATTGCTTGGCGCAGAATTTTTGATGGGCCTTGCTGGATCTGCCATGATTGAGCTGAAGCTGGAAGCGATGCATTTAGGAGAGCTTGTGTACACGGCATAGTCATTCGTGAATACCGTGAATGTTGTATCGGCAAGTTGCGAATAGCAAGACAGCTTCTCAGCAACTCACCGTAGCGACAAGACGCAGGGTGGTTGATGAGTTGTTGAATGGGGATATTCCACACCCGCTAATAAGCGGCGACACGGCACGGTAGCTACCCGATGCAGACGTTTTAACGGATGAGCAAAGAAAAGAGAGAGGATAGGCGTTTCCATGGCACGATGGGGGGGCCTGACAAACGGCAGATCAATCAAAAGAACAAAGGTTGCAAAGTCACGGGGAGGAGGAGGTGGGTGGGTGATTGGGGAAAGACTGATACAGAGGGCAACGAGTCATGTAATATGTTGACTGGCGCCACTGCTAGACGAGATGATGCTACCCAACATGGAAGCTCTCTTTCGGTCGTCAACGCCCCACTTGCCAAGAATCTTAGCGGTATGCTTTTCATCGGTGTCAATGACCCACAACTTGGCGGCCCATTGAACGCCCTGTACTTCGACAATGATACAATCCGGGGTGGTATGTTTCACTTCATTAGCCTTACACAGCGCAATCATAATGGAGCAGTCCTTCGCGGCGGCGGCCTGCAAGAAACCGGAGAGCAAATGCACGGCTGTAGTGACGGGTAAGGTTCGGGCGGCTTTTACGGCCGAATTGTACTGCGCGTCGTCGTGCAGTTGGGCGGCTTGCTGCGAGCTCTTGTAGGTGATTTCGTCGAGATGCGGAATTGCATGGTAGGTGTACAGCGATTTGCGGAGTAGTTTCGTGGCTTGTTGTTCTCCGACGCGACGGATTAGGTGACGCATGATGATTTCGGCGCCCATGTTGTCGATGAGATCGGCGGATTGAATGGCGACGATTCCCTGGGCGCAGGCGTTGTCGATGACGATTGCGTGGGCGGCGGCTCGAAGTTCAGAGAGATGGTGTTCGGGATTGCAGGGCTCCCCTGCACGGAAGACACGGAGACCGCGCGAGTTGTCGGTGAGGAGACTGGAGATGGCACTTGAGACGGTTGGAATGTCGTCGCAGAGGAGGTGAGAAGGGATGTACGGGCGGTGAGGCAGGGAGCCGTTGAGCATGAGGTAATTCTTGATGTGGTACGGCGGGGTGGTGTACTTTTTCAGGGCGGAGGCGACGTGCGGGGGGATCAACCTGGATCGGGAGAGTAATGCGGCTTTGGGTTTGATTTCAACGAGGGTTGTGTTAGGGCCGAAGTGGAAGGCGACGTCTGGGAAGAGGGAGGCGGCGCGATTGTGCGGGGAGATGTGGGAGGCGGCGCGACGATGGGGCGGTCTGAACGGGGTGGCATGTTGGGAGAGGTGTTTGATGTAGGCGGGAGTTAGGGAGACGATGTGATGGGGGAGCAGGTAGGGTGAGAGGTGACGGCGGAAGAGCGCCTGAGACAGATTGGTGAGTGGCTGAAGAGGGGCTGCGGGATGGTTTTTGACGGCGCTGAGAAGGAGGACGTTGGGGGGGTGGTTGGGGGCGTTGGAGAATACTATCTTTTGGGCGCCTTCGATGCGGTAGTGCCAGTGGTGCGGCGGGGGGAGCGATGGGGAGAGAAGAAGGGGGAAGGGACGGGACTTGTGGGGGGATAGTTGGCGCTCTGACAAGCCTGGTCGGAAGCAAGACATGGGGGATGAAGCGGGGAAGTGTGGGGGCGCATGTGCTTTTTTGGTGTGGTGGGGTGGTGAGGGGGGGGGGACGTATGAAAGTGGGATGGGGTGGTGGTGGTGGTGGTGGTGGAATATATGATGGGAGTGGGGTGGTGGGGCGTAATTGAAGGAAATGGAGGGTGCACTGGATATGGGACGCAGAGCGAGATGTATGAGGTTGTATTGGCTGTTGAAACGAGCTGTCGCAGTTGGGGCAGTGACGGCTTTTTTTTTTGAGGGGGTTGAGGGGAGTGACATCCGGTGAGGGTGGCGGCGAGGCGTGGAAGGCGCGAGTGTCGCGGTGCGTGCGTTCGCACGTGCCCTTCGTATGTATAGTTACGGCGACGAAGACGGGGTCGGGGGCGGGGTGGGCGTGGGCGGTATCTACTCTATCTTCCGCGCGGGCCGCGTTGGCGAATCGCGTGAGCAGCGCGAACAAAAGAGCGTTCGTTGGCACAGTACGTGCTACGGCGGCGCTTAGCGCGCACGGGAGCGCGCATGCGCGGCGGCGGCGGCGGAAGGGCGCACTTGGACGGCGCGGAACGGCGAGTTGACGACGGTTACCGGCGACGGAGCGGTGGAGGCCAGAAGCCGACTGGCAGCTGTTCATACAGGTGGTTCCGTAAGCAGTATCCCCCCCGTCCCCCTACCCGCGCTCTTGAAGGTTATAGCGTCAACTGATGACTTCTTTCCACACGCTGTGCGTGCGTCGGCCTTGTTCCGCCCCCCCCTCCAGCCCTGGCTGTTTGTTGCGCGCGCTCCCTCGCTGCCGCCGACTGCGCCGTGTGAGACCGACCCGTCGCCAGCCGCCGTTCCATCCTCAGCAGCAAGTCTTTTAAAGCAGTTCGCGCCGCACCTCTCGCGACGCGCGCAGCGCAAGGGCAGGCGCGCTAAGCGCGCGGATGGGGCGTGCCCGTCGCATTATTGCCGCCAATTGTTTGTGAAAAGCATTGCTTTACCCTTGTTTAAAAGTGGCACTTGTTTCATCTGTAACACACGCCGCTGCACATTGCCCTGCCTCCCCTTGTGCTCCGTTGTAAAATTCGAGCAATCACACGCGCACACGTAAGCGCGCCACTTCCGTCCGGCTGCTTGTCCAACACGTTGTCGCTGCTCGCCGAATCTGCTCGTTTGCAGCGGAGAAGCACGCATGGACTCAACCCCCGCACGCAAAACGTCCACCACCACCAGGGGCGCGGAGGAAAAGCGCCAACATAAGTTAGCAAGCCGCCGCTGCGCCTCCCCGTCGTGAGCCCCGCAAAACATCTCGTTTTCTGAATTCGAATGGCACGCCACCTCAATCATTCCCACAACCGCACGTATCCACCGTGCGTAGTACCTTCATGTAAGTTACACGCTGTAACGTTTCTCTCCATTTACACTTCTCGGCCTTCTTCGCGCGCCTTGCTATCCTATCTATCTTCACAAAACGCGCCCTATGAATATGATACGGCGCGTGTCCATCTGCAGAGTCCTCGCATCTTCGTTCAACATTCTTCAACCGCACGTCCACCTGCTGAATTTCACCGACACAGCTCGCATGCGGACGGCCACAAGCTTGTTACTGTACATAGAACACATCAAACAGAAAAGAATACACTGCACACTTGTTCAACGTGTTCATTCACACAGCCACCATTTTGAGCACTGCCAAACTCGTGCCACGTCACCGACACCAAGAAGAACAACAACACCGACGCAGCTCACGGTGTGGGAGCTCACTACAAGTATCGCTGGACAAGCTCGCATCAGTGTCTGGCCGCACACTTTTGTAGCCCAGTCGTCTTACACACGGCGCACCCAGTCGCAAGCCGATCGCACACGTCGCTCTCAAGTTGGCAGTTTCAACACACGCAGTTCATCTACCCTTCTGCGAAAAGCGCTCAACATAACGGCAACGGCTGCGGTTCAGCTCTCACACCCGTTTCACCTCACCATCAGCCACGTCCGCAACGGCTTGACGCTTTGCGCATCACCGACAACCAGTAATGTTCACATCATCGCATTGTCGAAACCCACCGTAAACACAAACGCACTTGTAGAACACCGCCAATCCGTCATCGTCGTCGTGCCGCCCTTCTTCTGTCAAAACCGATACGAACAGCACAGCAAGTTGGCACAACCTCAACACCACTGAGCTACACTCTTTCCTGTACAGAATCCGAACCAATGCCTCGCTCAGTTGGAAAAACCCCACGCGTTTCACAGCCTACGACACTTCTATTAATCCACGCACTGCTTTATCTGCAGAGAGAGAGAGGTTCTTCTCATATTAACCCCTACCGTGGTCCTGGAATTAGGGACACGAGCTCATATAAACCCACACACACACATCCATTACAACTAGAAAAGTTCCATGCTCACTATTGCGAAAATTTTACCGAGAGTGA
Organism: Gracilariopsis chorda; assembly: GCA_003194525.1. Lineage (NCBI taxonomy): Eukaryota > Rhodophyta > Florideophyceae > Gracilariales > Gracilariaceae > Gracilariopsis > Gracilariopsis chorda. The sequence goes on from NBIV01000224.1 coordinate 66,983, forward strand.
GTCTTCTGTTCTTACAGAAAGCAGTTACTTAACAACTACAAGCTGGCTCCATACTTATCTTCTTCACTCGCATGCCGGGCGACTCACACACATAACGCTCACCCGTTTCAACCGCTCTCCTTTGCTCACGACTTCCTTGAAGTATTCATTCACATCAAGTCATGGTTCTTGCTACAGAACTCATTATGCATTTCGCACGATGTTTCAAAGCCCTACCCGAAACGAATGGCATTTATAAATGGAACATACTTAGCTGGAGGAGTCAATTCTCATCGGAACATGGCGAATCACATATACCGTTGGCACAAAGGTACCTCGGGTCCGTCAAAGCTGTCGTAGCCAACCTGGAACCACAATGCCAAACCGCTTTGCGTTTAATGCACCTGTGATAAGGGATCACTGCATGGTACTGGCGAGTCCCACTCAGAGCCTGCGTAAAACACATATAACTCCACCATGTTGCAACAACACACCATCGAGCTGTTTTCGTCCCTCCCCCGTCATGTTCTTGTTCTAAATGGATCACATTGTTGCATACCCGCATGCATTGACTTTCACAATGTGCACATGTCCGTCAAAATTTCTCGAAGACGGAGTACCTATTATGTTGCGTCTCACATCTTTTATGACCACTTCACAAGTGAATGAACCATTCCGACACGCCCAGGGAGCAAGGGCGAGCTGAATTGTTCCTACTTCTTTGGTCGGAAACTGAAGGGGTACTGGCCACGACACAGGGGTGCTCAGTATCACACGTTCGTTACAGCCATCTGATTGCGGTATGGGCACAGGCATCTGGAAGTACCCAAAACCACGCGACGTTGTATTCTGGGTCACCGTGACCGCTCTTCCCCAATTGGGAAAGTAACCCCTGGGCGGGTAGCTTCGAATTTGGTGGTAAGTGGTATACAGGGTGTCAAATGTCACCGGCGTCATCACTTGCCCTCCTCGTATGGAAATGTCTGAAGCCTGTTCTGCTTGAATTGGGTTCAAGGCTTCGGGTATTGTATGATAGTTGCACGGGGGAGCAGAAATTGCAGCATTGAGTCCTGGGCTTCCAATACTCGCTGTCAAGATTATGTTTGATGGACCTCTTCTGTTGATGATGTCGTGCCTGATATCCGAAAAGGACGGTGCATCGCATGGAACTTCTCTTCCAGGCGTGTCTCCAATGAGTAGAAAGATTCTTTCCTGAGACCTGAACCCAAAGTTTGGTATTCCACCTTCAACAGTTCTCAATCCTATCAATGTCGCCAGTGCCAGCATAGAAGTTCGAGGTCCGTCGGGTAACATAGGAATATTGTGCAGAGCTTGAACAGCCTCCTCAGAATGGGGCGTCACTGTTTGTAAGACAGAGTATCCTGCAGCACCGAAAGACTGTTCGGATCCATACAACCCAATACCCACGCTGTATGTTGAGGAGACGTTACGAATAAATCTAATGAGGTCATTCTTCAGTGCGTCCAGAGACGACCTAGTAGAGGTACTAGCATCAAATAGAAAGATTACATCTCTCGTGTACTCGCTCAAGTTGAAGGCGAGGTTGAACTCCACTGGTCTGTGAGGAATGAGCGTTACTTCTTCAACCGGAATCTCGTTGTTCGGACAGACTGGAGAGATAGACGGATCAACAGCGCACTGAAAGCCATTTCTTGTGCACCATTGCAATCTGCACCCGAACTGAGCTTTCCGACAGCACTTCCAAATTGATTGGTAAGAATGCCAACCACAAGTGTTTCCGCATGATACAAATGGAAAAACCACATTCCGACGGCATCGAGAGGAAAGAGCGTATGAATTGCACAGAAGAGCAACGAGAAGAATAAGAAAAAGCTTCATTTCTATTGCAGTTGTGCTTGGGCGTGAAGAAGACAAATTGTAATAGACGGTGGATATGCATTGCAGTGGTGGTTATGCAGACTTGAGACAAGAACTGGACAATGTCATCCTGAGTCGTTCCTGTTTAGGCTTTCAACACGTACAATACCACATCCTTTAGGTGCTAATCATAATGTTCAATCTCTTTTCGAGATCATGGTGAAATGGCTGTGGTTACGTCTCGTAGGTGGCATTGCGCGATCATTCGACAAAATGACTCTTGGATACCAGTGGAAGATCCATGTTCGTATGATACACTGAATTCAAGGGATTAGCATTGTACATGTCGCTACAGTCTCATACAACTGGTTTAATGTGAAGAGGAGTTTACATGCTAGAACAGCAACACAGATTCAGTTTCCTAAACGAGAGCACGAGATGTGCGAATATCAGCATAAATGTAAACTATATGCAACTCTTGCTGTCGATGCCAGGAAGGCGTCATACAATTAAGAACAGTAACATATTGCTTGGGCTGTGAGACAGTAACAATGCGACAGCACTTCGCCCTACAACCTTGCCTCTACACAATGGTTCGTTTGATATTGTTGCATTATCCTCATTTCGAGGAGGTTTTTAAACAAAAGGGTTAGAATAACTTACATGGCTGAGGTTTGATTTCCTCTTTCTCAGTTCACAACGCTGAATGTGCTGAAGACAGAGCGCTCCCAGCTCGTGGTTATATAGACGCGGATGACTACCGTTGGGTAGCTTTTCCATCGCTCTTGCTCTACGTCAAGATCGGTAGAATTACGGCAATGAGTAACCCTACTACATCGTCCGTAAGCTAGTTGCATTCGTGTTTCTTCATTGAGAATGAGAGACGTAGCTTCCATTACTAAACTGCAACAAGGAAACTGTAAGCTGCACCACCTCCTTTCCGAAACTGATGCATGGAAGGTTTCAGGCTTTATCCTGACAAGGAGTTCAGATTGAAAGAAAGACTCAATTCTCTTCAAACCGGCACAATCAGGGTGTTTCGTGTTCTTATGCACCAGCTCTTGTGAGCACTTCGAGGGCCTCGTCGAATGCATCACGTTCATGTTCGAGATTGATGGCGTGTTTCCGACGTACGTTATAACGTAGATCTAGACTGCAATCGCAAGTCTGGAGTTTGAGGTCACGTTTAAGAAAAGCAGTTTCTGGTTTTGTACATGAACATATAAAGAGCACGCATCTGTAGATAATGAGTTATAAAACTCCTGCGATGTCCCCCGCTTTGCCACATGCGGCCACACCACGACGACAAACGCCGTACCCCATCCCGCACTACGAAGCTAAGTCGCGTTGGGCCGGGCTAGTACTGACATGAGGGATCGGTCTGGAATCCCCGGTGCTGCATGTTTTTTGCTTCTTTTTCTTCATAACACATGGACACGGTGACACATCCCAACACCTTTCTATCACTCTCGCTCTCTACAAGCTGCACCTCCCTCACATCCCTGCCGAGAACACGCCCAACTGCCATCACCAGATCTTCACGCACAGCTTGTGTCCCAAGCCTATCCCTCTTTTGATCTTCCATCTTCATGTGCTCAATTTCCCACACGCCTCTTCCGCCTACCGTTTGCCCTTTGGATTTCCGGTTTCGACCCATATGCCATACACATGAGTCTGCTCCTCTGTGCAATGGCGCGATCTGAGCAGCACTCAAGTCCCTTCCTGGTAAACACATTCGGTCACGCGCTATTCCGTCTTCGCTCTCCTCAGCTGAGGGAAACAAGAATGGACTGGTCGCGTCTTGAAAGGAGACCAACTCCGAATCAGGAACACGACAACACTAACCACCAGAACGAAACAAGCATGCGAATAACTTCGAACTGAAGAAAGGTTTATGGTGCACTTTCACTAACAGCTCATGCACTGTACACATTGAACTCCCTGTTTCAAAAGCCAACTCTATCCCGTTCTAAACCGCGCAACTGAGTTCGCACCTCATCATTGACAATATCGATGTCAAAGCACCAACTACCGGTCACTGTCCTCCGTTTCCGACTCCGTACACAAATCCACAATTTCTATAGCATTTCGCACTGCCTCTCCAACAGTCCTGGAATGCTCCTCACTCTCATCCCCATATAAACCTATAACCTGCACGGTAGCCACATTCCCGTTGTCGTCAAGATTGTCGTTGCCGTCACATTGTACCTGCTCATGTTTTTTCTCATAATCCGAGGCGAAGGTTTGTGTCCTCGCATCGACTCGTGCCATCCCGCTTGAACGGATACATCGGATTGGGCTTGGTGCGGCGCGGACTACCTCCCGCTGGGAAGCGGTGGCGAGAGTGGGCGAGCAAGGGCTGCTCCCGTTGGCCAAGGGGTCGCCAATAGAAAGCCTCGGCGGGCTTAGAATCGGCTGGTGCGGCTGCGGGCGTGGTTTTCCAACGGGCGTCGTAGGCTCGCTTGCCGGAATGAAGTAGAGCGGCCGGACGACAGGGCTCGGCGATGATGACGACTCGCCCTCTCCATTAGTCGCAGACGGTGGGAGACAGAGACGAGTGTCAACACTTTGCTGCGCTGGCGTGGGCGGAACGGCGAGTGGCGGAGATGCACCACCATGGAAGTGGGGGGCGGCTGCATCTTCGGAAGGTTCGCTCGCCGGTATGCGGTAGAGCGGGCGAACATCAGGACTCGGCGATGAATCAACGTCCTGGAAATCGCCTTCCAGCTTACCCCACGTCAGTGGTGCTCGCGACTGCGATGGGGCCCCGTATGTGAACGCTAGAGATGGAGACGGCACCGCAAGAGGAAGGCCCCACATCTGTACCTGTGGGGATGGGGTGATGTTCGGATATGGGAGGGTCCTTGCATCTTCCACAAACTTCACGACGCAAGAGGCCATGGGGAAACGTGGTGCCGTCGATGCGGTAGATTCTGAAGCGGAGCTGGACGATGAGAGTTGCGTCACTTCTTCGGCGCCGCGCTCCACGCGGGCGCGCTTGCAGGCCCGAGAGTTGGTGGCGGATCCGCATTCGCGTATATCATTGGGTCGTTTGCGCAAAGTCATCTCGAGTATGTGTGAAGAGTCTCGATGCTCCGAGACGAAAAAAAGAGGAAGAAGTTGCAAGAGACGAGGAGGAAGAGAAGGAGGCAGAGCGCGGCACGGAAGCCGCGCTTGAAGTAGTGCTTTGGAGACCACGGCACATGTCACTCTGTCGGCTCCTACACGACGTATCTGGGAGGGAGGGCTTTACGGCGAAAGACGATGAGTACATCACGGCGTTTCGCACTTGATAATTTGGAGCTACGTGACGACTATCGGTGTGTTGCGGTGCGTGGCAGTTGTCGATTAGGTCGGAAGAGGCGCTTTTCATTTGCATTAGGTTATCGTGCTATCAGAGTGGGCTATGACTCGTTGTGGGGACGTGTTTGCAGTGACGTCTACCTAGCATCTCTGTGACTGCACTTGCCTCTCCTCCTACTGACTGATAAGGGTCTCCTGTCTGCTGATACGGGGGAGCATATGTGTACCGAAGGGTACATCACCAAGCGATGAATGGATGTGAAGGAGCCGGAAAGATACTTTCACCAAAGAATACGAGTATTTGACATCGATGTTATCAAATGCAGGAAGAGATTCTAAGCCAAACCCCATGGCGTCCCGGTTACTGCTGAAAGAGATCACTGGATTCCAGGGAGAGGCGCACCGACATCATTAGCAACCAGTGGCAAACATCTACGGGTGGTTTCCCTCATTTGCTGCACTTGCGTAACTCTAGTGATGGACGCTAGACCTAGCTAGATCATTGTTTCATCATCACAGCAACGTCTTCATGCTGTGTGACCCCTCCGATCCTATCGCACTCCTGTGGACCACGGTGGAGTGACCTACAGATATCAGCGGGGAAGTAGACCATATGAGAGTGAAGCTCTGACTCGACCTGACTTCGATCTCGACTCTCGCTTCGCTTACGCATCCCCACCGGCAAGCGCCAAAACTCAAAGAGTATGTTTTCTGAACCCCATCTGTATCTAATACTGGGGCGTCTCCTGAAAACACAAAAGCGCAAAACTGTTTCTTCGTTATCTCGCTTGCGAGAGATTTGTTCTACATTCTCTTTAGCAGAAACAAAGCTCACAGGGAAGAAGCATCAGATGTGCTGGGCTTTCGTGGAAATGCACCCAACCTCAAACTCATGTATAGCCTTTTAAATCTGTGTATTTGCGGTTTCAGGAGACGCCCACTGTTGTCGGCGGTCCACGGTCGGGGTCTTTAGATGTCTTCAGGGCGTAGTGTACACAGTACAGGTCTTGAACAATGTGTGATTAAGAAACCAATTAAAAAATAGCACTGATTTCTTAAAATAATTATCGCTGGCGCGGCCGATTCCGTCTGCGCCGTCTGGGTCTGGACCGACGTGTAATACGAACTGCCGCACTCGAGCCATCGTTGCTACCCTTGGTAAAAGAAGCTGGCGATGGTCTTGGAGAAGAGCGGGTAGTCATCACGCGCCGCTTTCTTCTACGAGATGAACCGCGTGATTGCCCCGAGGAAGCGTCAGCCCGACGCGCCTTCTCCGCCGACAACTGAGACTGCGATCGCGATGCCTTCACTCTAAGCTCCCCGCTCTCCCAACTCCCGTTCTTCTCTCGTTTCGACCAGTTGCGACTTCCCGCCGAAACGCGACGCTTATTCTTCCCATGCGTGAACCTTGTCCAAACCGTCTCCACCACTTCATATACCTTCTCCAACACACTTTCCTCCGACACTGAAATCAACTCGTTCTCATACTTGTACAGTTCAAACTGCGCGTCTGTGCAAACTGTCTTCCCGTCTTCTGAACGTACTCGACTTATGACCCCCCACTCGGCGCCCATGAAGGTCGCGACCACGCGCAACGCATGTCGAATATGCCCGTTTTCGATCGCCGAACAGTACGTGCGAGCACCGGGATGAGACAGCGCCCAATATGCAGCAAGCGCTTCGGAAAGCACCACGCGCAACCAGGCACGAAGTGTCGCTTCGGTTGCAATGTCCACTGGTGTGATTTTCAAAGGGGGCGCTTGCGGGGTTTTCAGCTGGCTACGTTGTTCGGCCAGTCTTCTCGATGTGCGCCGACGACGATTCGGTTTTTTTGCGAGCGCTTTGTGGAAGTTCTGCATTGTGTAACCAGGCGGAGGCGCGAATCGAATTCATGAACGTTCGCAAATCTGACGGGTGTTGATCTTCCATTACGGCTACTGCTTGCGGCTTGGAATGCGCCACTTTGATACGCTTGTTGGCCGGGGTGCATTTGACGTCCCCTTCGGTTTGCGACCAAGTGCGCTTTTTGTCTCGTGCCGGTGGGCTTGCTTTCACGGTTTTGGCGGCGCGTTGTGACGGCTTGGTACGTCGTGCGGAAGGCGGCAAGCAAGCATGCGCTGTTGAAACGGTACGGTTTGCGTTCACATACGGAATGGGCTTGGATTCGGCCTTCGCTATGCGCGGATTGTGCGCGTCGACGTGCTTGGTTTGTGCACACTGAGAGAGATGCGCTTCGCGTTTCGCGGGTGCTGTCGACCTGGAGGGTACGGCGCGCGGTTGACGCGGTTTGAACGACGGAGGTGTCCTTTCCACACGGGCGTGTACGACGAGCGGTTTCGGGGTATCTTCATGCGTCCGACTGGCTTCACGAAGCACACGAACGCCGTGAGAGTCGTCATGAGAGCCTGCATAATACTTTGGCAGCGCGGCCTTCGCACGCGCGGCAGCACGACGCGCACGAGGTGAAGGTGTGAGATCGATGACGTCGGGGGTGTTCGTCTTGGGCGCAGGCTGAGTTATATATGGGAGAAGGGCTACGAAACCGTCATTATCGTCGTAGTGATCTGGATAATATTCCCTGGGGGGCGGCAGTTTCGACGAGTGAAGTTCATTCACGGGGGAGGGCTGTTCTTCTGGAAGGGGCGACTCGAGGGGGGAGGGAGCTCGCTTGTCGAAGTATGTGGGATTGTATCGACCGTGTATGTCGTAGCGCTCCCAGTCGCGCTGTAGTAGGTTCTTTGCGCTGAGCTTGGGCATTTCTTTTGTTTGACTTTCCGAAGAAGATGAGAAGAATGTTGCGAAAGAAATTGACGGGAGCAAGACGACTGCAATTGAGCTTGTGCTGTGGCGGGCGTGAACGGCATTTTCTGGTCAGAGATTTTTAGGTCTGGAGAACGCTTGTAAGCCACGTGTAAATCCTGAACTTCGTCAGTCGCAGCGCTTGGAGATCGTTCCGTTACATAATCTTACATTTGATCATGTGTCCCCTTGTTAATTCTCTTACCAAGGTGTTGGTCGCGAAACGTGTAGAATGTTCCGGCACTGCTGGAACACACGTGTAGCGTGTTCCAGCAGCTCCTAGAGCATTCTTTGCTTCGCTGGCCCAGCCGTGCTACTGTATTTCAGTGACGCTGTCGCCAGAAGACGGAGTGTTATTGGTTAGTGTCGGTCGCGAATGTTGCGGAATGTGCCAGACATTGCTGGAACACACGTGTAGAATGTTCCAGTAGTGTCTAGCACATTGCACGCTTTGTTGGCCCAGCAAAGACTACAGTATTTTAGTGATGCTGGCGCAAATTGTCGCTTTATTATTGGTTAGTGTGCAGCTCCAGAGGTCTCTAGAAGCCAATGGAGTAACCTAGACGCACACATGAGTAACTAACAAGTAGAAATGCGTATTTGGCTCGTTTTTAGTGCCCCTAAACACTACAAAAAGAGGTTCTGAGCTTCGGACTTCGGTCTGAACTCACCTCAACAATCGACCAACATCTAAGCCCCACCCCCTATCAACCTTCAGCCACTTCAACTATCATCAACAACCAGTGAGGCGTTTGCAGATTGATAAAGGGCTTCTAGTGGGGCGTGTGCCGCTAGTTGTCCAATAGAGTGGGGAAGTACCGTCGCTAAGACTGGTTGAAGCGCCCTAGGCGTGGATGGGAGAAGGGTAGTGTGTACCAAATGTGTTTCTGTCTTCTGTGCGCCCCACCGGAGTTTTGCTCGGATAACGGGGTCTGTCGAAAGACCTGGTGATTTTCGGACGGAAGTACTTGACGGGAAGCTATCCGCAGGCGACATGCCATGAATCCTTTCCTGCAAAGGGCCAGCTTGAGTATGGAGTGAAAGCATATCCCGCTGTTAGTAGCTATCTTCGGGAAGCCCTATAAGGATTGTATGCGTCTGCTTCTGGTTAGTGCATAGGTAGATAGGCTGCAGAATCCACTTCACATCCGGAGTGTCTGACCAGAAGCCGAGGGTCTGACCCTTAATGATCCTTGACATAATTCTTGGGTTTCGCGCCGTTTCAACAAGAAGTTAAGAAGTTTTATTTGGGGATTGAGCCTCTTGCTCTCCCTAGTGTTGTTTTATTTCATCGAGTGGGTTTAGTTCTTTTGATCCCACTGTTTTCAACTTGTTTTGGGGCTTTTAGCTACGAAGAGCACCCTTTTGGCTTTTATTATTTCAAATTTTCGGTCCCCTGCGTCACCGTCCCGTGATGGCGCCCACAGTTAGTGTGCAGCTCCAGAGGCTGCTAAAAGCCAACGGAGTAACCTAGAGGCAAACATGAATAAGTAGAAAGTAGAAGTGGGTTCCTGCGTCGTTTTAGGTGTTCTATGAAGCTATAAAAGAGCAAGTTGACGCCCAGACTTCGGCGTGGACTCAAATCAACACCAAGCTACAAAAATATTACTCTCCAACCTTTTCCACTATTTCAATCATCCATTATTCAATCATCTGCATCTAAAAAAACGTCTGCCGTTATTTGGATACCTGTTTTGGAAACCTGCCGTTGCTCAGACCAAATTAAGCGCTTCAAGCGGCAAAAAGAGACGACTAGTGTGTAAAAAAGGTTTTCATGTCTTCTTTGAGCAACACCAGAGTTTCACTCCGATAAACTTGTCGTTCAAAGGACCTGGCGATTTCCGGACGGAAGTGCTGGACGGGAAACTGTCTACAGGCGACGTGGCGTGCAATCTTTCCTGCTAAGGGCCAGGTTGGATAAAGATTGAAAGCATATTTCGCTGTTAGTAACTCTTCTTTCAAAGCCCTGTAAGGCTTTTCAGCACTTGCTTTTGGATGGCGCAGAAGGGGATAGGCTGCAGAAATTGCAACACATCCGGATTGTCAGACCGGAAGTCGGAAGTCTGACTTCTAGTGGCCATTGACATAATTCTTTTGTTGTGCTCCGTTTCAAGAAGTTTTGAAGAAGTTGTCTGGCACTGAGACGTTTGCATTCCCTTTTGTTTTCATATTTTCTTACCAGATTGAGTCATTTTATTCTCTTCATTTGCATTCTGTTGTGCTATGTTTTTCATTTTCAACTCTTCGGGGCTTTAAGCTAGGAGTACACGCTTTTTAAGCCTACTTTATTGCTAACTTTGGCGCCACTGCGTCATAGTTTTGTGATAGCCCCCACAATAATCTAGGTATCACTGCAAAAGCGTCCCAAAAACGGGTTGTAGCCCAGTCTGACAGCACGGCAACATTATGCGAATGAAGAGCCCCTGTTTGGACCCAATAGACTGTAGATCAAAACCCGGTGACGGGAGAGGCACCTTCAAGGTGTTCGAGACCTCGCTCCCTTTGGGGATGGTGTCTCAGTGGTGAGCCCTCTGCGCCACGTACGAGTTGGCGTGTAAGACCAAAGTGGTTCTGGGTATACCTGCAGAGGTTCGGCAATGGCCCAGAAAATGGGGTGTGTCTCTAGGAGTTGATCACACGAGAGTGTTGAGCGGGGGATCCTGCGAAGGAGAAAGGGGTCCCTAAAAGGGAAGAGAAACACGACGTGAACCGGCGACGTGGCGTGCACACAGCGGCAACAGACCCGGAGACGGGAGCGAATCCACACAGGCGGTATGGGTGTTTCCCAAGGGAGAGTGGCGATACACACCACGAGAATGAACCCGATACGGGGCGGAATCCAAGACTGACAGTGGAATAGATAACAATACCGAACACGGTGATACTGTAACAGTAGTGACGCCTGAGTGTTCCCAAGGGGATAGTAGGCGGAATCCACTCGTAGATACTCTCCGCAAGGAGTCGTAATCCCTACGATGGCCTATCGTACCAGAGCCTTCCTCTGCAAAGAGTATTTCTCGAACGAGAACCAAGGTTGCGATTTACTGGTGAAGCTCACGGCGGAGCCGCCATTACCTAAGTAGGTTTCACGACAATAAACTGAACTAATTAACTAATTTGGTGCACACCTCTCGAGGTCCATACACGTGGAGTTCCCACCATCTGGGCCACAAGTTGTGCCAACCGTTAAATTAACCATCCAAAATTGGAACCGTACCATCTGTCATCAGAGCTAAACTATGCCACCTATCCAGGTTTGCCATTGCACTCAGGTGCTCTTGCCACGTCCCGAGAGGGATTAATTTCATAACTGGGGCATTACATCACTCCGGTCACGGACCTTTCCCATGAATGGGAGTCCTTCCTCACGAACGCAAAAGCGTTGCTCCACATCTCCCCCTCCTTAAGCAAGGAAGCCACACCGCGAAGTGGGAATTGAACGCGTATAAATATGCCGACCCCCAACTTGGGCACTCCCGACATCCGGGTTGTGCCAGCGCGCAGTACATCTTCCTCGTCTTCCGAGCATCTTCCGCCTGCGGACGCATATACTTCGAATACGACATCTCCTGTCCCAGGAATGCAGCCTTTCCATACCAATCCCATGGGGAGTTCTTCCTCACAAGCGCCTCTGACCAACGACCCGTCCGGGTTTCCCTCAAATCCTCTCCCGAGTTCGAGTGTTTCTGCCGTTCCACAGTTGGATATCGAAGCCGTCGCGTGGAATTCCGAAGAAGCGATGCCGCTAACAGCAAACCTGCGAGGGTGGATTTCGAAGGGATCGCTCGAAGCGAGAACTCCAGGTTCGGATCCACTCATTTACTCACGAGCCCCTTGGTTTCATCCTACCGTGGTGCGGGATACTGAACTGATCGATTCCTACGTCGAGGATTGCATGCTCCCAGCCGGGATTCCGCGTCCACTTGTGGAGTCCAGCGACTGGCAGGCCCGCATTGTGGTTGAACCGCAAGACATTGTCCGACGCCGCGGAGAGAGTTTGGATGCCGCTCGCGCATCAATGACGCGCCTCGCGTACATGCGCGTGAACCGGACTCGAAATGAGCACCCTATCTCTCCGGGGTTCCAGTACGATGTACCGTATTACCGAACTTTCGGTGAAGTCTCTTACGGAGAATCGTTGTCGACCTTCCCTGCAGGAAGCTTCCGAGGTTCCGGACTCACCATTATGCGTGATATGCTCCTGTGGAGTCGTCCCCTGATTAGGGCAGAGTTCCGGTACATACCGCATTCACCGGTGCAGCGGGACTTCGAGCGCGTCGTTCGCTATGAGCGAAAAGCACGTTCCCGTTTCGGGTTGCTAGTTCCGTATAAACATGTGGAAGCCGAAGGGCTCCGTCCCCAGACGCGGACCTCCTGCTTTTCTCCGTTACCAATTTGGTGGTCAAGAGTTGAAGTACCCCGTGGATGTTACGCCGAGCTTCCCCCATGCATATAATACATAGCGTCTCGCTTGGTTAACGATCCACAGTCTGGATACTGGTCCCTCGTCGCAGCTGAGTGGGCAGCCCGTGTAGCGGTACATCTCCTTCTGGATGCGTATCGGCATTGCCGAGTTTAGTACATTCCACCGTTCCTTCGGTCTGTTATCCGTCACCTGGATTTTACTGTCCCATTGGGATCGGAGGCGAATGCCCAGGAAGCCCTTTCCATTGTGGATCTCATCGATAAGATCAACTGGGAGTTGGTCCCATGGACTTATCAACCCGAGGGGGTAGGATACGCCACGGGCGTGGATCGTTCACCAGGTCGCAGACATCCCAGAGCTGGGAACTTCGTGTATTATGACCCCTGGGAGGGTGTCGTCGTCTCTCAAGCCCATGCCTTGGGTATGTTGACCCAACCGATTTCAGTTCCCATCGGCCACCCGCGAGGGTTCGTCTTGCACGACGAGTATCAGCCCCCTGTGGATTGGGACGATCCGACTGTGACGGAAGGGCCTTCAGCACCCGCTGGGTCATCCAATCTGCTTGTGGCGGCACCTCTCGCTGAAGTTAACGTTAACGGGGCCGACACAACACCTGCGGCAGGTCCTCAAGCTCCATCGGGATTGAACGTTCGCACGCACCCGGGTCCGGGAATTACGCCTCACGCTGCGGCGGTTCGACAGACCTTGCAAAGGTTCGGGGTGCCACTTCCTCCGGCGATGACGGATATCGACCAGATGCTGGCATTTGCTAGCAACTTCGGCGTGGGGTCAAACAATCCGCCCAGCAAAGCGGGAGCCTCATCAGGAGCCGGACCCAGTACGGGTGGTTGACCCACTGATGGGAGTGACCATCCCTCCATTGCCGTGGTTAGGTAGCCTTAGAACAGGCTTCTGACACAGTAAACCAGCTAGTGGTACTTCTTCAATTCATTTTCTTATCTTCTGAGATCTTCTTCTTCACTTCATTCTTCCTTTCCCAGGATCCAGTTTCTTCAGTTTCCTTGCTTCTATAACCGTTTCTGGTATGATTCTTCTAAACCGTTCCCGGTATTGTACTTCGTAACTGTTTCCGGTTTGTTATTCTGAACCGTTTCTGGTATATCCCCTATTGTATCCTCTTCCAATATGGGTCACACTCGTGAGAGTTTGCCCGAGAACGACCAGCGTGGTCATGTAGCAATTCCGGATTCGGACTAGCCTACTAATACATCATCCAGATTTGGAGGGAGAGCCAACCGTACCTTTCGGTGATATGATATGATCTTAGACGTAGGTAGGTGTTTGACTGGCTCTAACGTATCCTCCTCGGGGGAGTATCCGTACCAACGGACTTGATAAAACCACTCACCCTCCGGGGTAACTTCATGACGCACAATGCGTTCGACCACGAACTCCATGTGGTACACATCCAATTTGGAACGTTCCTGTGCCATCCCTATCGACGGGAATTGAGCGAAAACCACTGTGGTTAGTTTCGAAATGCCTGGCAACAAGGTTCCGGTCTCGGAAGTACGTCGTTCACCACGGTGATACTGTAGCGTCCATCGTGACGGAGAAGGCGTAATTTCCGTCAGCGGACCGCAAACTTCACCCAAGTGGGTTCATTCGAAAGGTTTCACTCTCCTGAGTCCAGGGAGCATTGTCTTTTTCGTGACAGGGTCCAAACCGATGAACGGTAGCTTCAGCAATTCATGCGATGAACCGCATCGGCGGGAAGACCGTTCTGACGGTGGTGCACCCTTTCTGGCACTCCCTGAACCAGGGCGCCGGATCGCCTGTCCACGCGGAATTTTCCAAAAACCCGATTGGCCGCAAGGTTCGCATACGCGCCACACGTTTTGGCACGCGCCCGACTAGGGTAGCCCGCTCCCGAAGGGGAGCCACGGAGCGCCATCCATTTCGCAAACGTGAGCGCACGCCACGGCGTTATGACGTAATGCGCACCTCAGCGGGTCCTTGACGGTCCATTCTCTACCAATCATGGTGTCGTATTTCCTTCGGAGTATTCTCACTCCCAGTTCCAGACGTCGCTCCAAGTTGGATCCCTTTCTTCGCCAGCGAGTTCTCCCGTGTGCGGGTCGGCAGATACTACCCGATTCGGGTCTTTGGAAACCGTCTTCGGTGATGCAGCATCCTGACTGCTATTGCGAGGAGCCTCACTTGGCAGGGTACCAGGTTGGTTCGTTTCGTCCTTCTTTTCATCATCCTTTGCAGGACTGTGTTTCTGTTTTCTGACGTTGTTCCTAACTGGTTGCACGGTGCCATCGCTTAATTCACGACTTTGCAACGACCTCCCAGTCGGGACAACTGTATCTTCGGGAGGAGCATTACCATTCGTGGTTGCAGCAGGCGATGCCGAAACCGAAACGGTATTCACCTCTCCCTCCTTAGGCGGAGCCATGGGGGTGCTAACAGCCTCCCGTGGGTGCATAACTCTCTGAGAGTCTATTTGCCGAACCCGTTCGGGGTATAGCGGGTCATCGTTTCCATTATTGGAAGTGGGGCGTGGTAGATCGGTTAACCCTGGATCTGGATGCGGAAGAATTGCCGGACGCGGCTGTTCATTACCAGATGGCTGGTCAACCGTGTCAGCACCCGCTGGAAGGGTCGTCGGTGAGCTCAACACTTCCAGATTTGGATTGGGGGCCCGAGTAACGCGGTCGCGTGATATCCTCTCGTGCTGGGAGTTAATGTCCAACACTACAGTGTCTTTCTCGACTGATATCACCCGATAGGGTCCGTCCACGATTGGGGAATGCTTGTGGCGAGGTTCCTTTTGAGGATTATAATATTCCTTTCGAAGGAACACGAACTCATTCGACCGCAATTCCGATAAAGTTCTACGCAGTTTGCTGTCGAAGTTACGCTTGTAAGCGTTTTGGGCTTTCGCCATAGCTTCCCGTGCAGCCGGAACCATATTCGCTAACCATCCTATCCAGTCATCGCGATACAGACCCGGCAAAGGGTACGTAGTCAGTGTTGGCTGTGCCTCGATAGACACCGGAGGCGGTATCCGCGACAGTACCAGTTCGAATGGTGATAAGGATGTAACACTGTGTACTTGGGTATTGTACGCATATGTTATTGCGTCCGTGTACAAGTCCCAGTCCTTGGGGTGATCCGCAATGTAAGACCGTAATGCGTTAAGCATCGTCCGGTTAAACCACTCTACCTATTCATTACCCTGAGAGTGGTACGTTGTTACAAAAAGATTCCTGATATCCAGGATACGACAGACGTCCTGAAAGAACTTCGACGTGAATTGAGATGCTTTATCGGAAAGTAACTGAACCGGTCGTCCGTAAACGAAGACCTAGTGGGTGACATAGGCTTGCGCCACCACGCTGGCCCTAATCCATTTAAGCGGAACTGTTCGGCCCAATTTAGAGAACCGGTCGGTTATTACTAATAGGTATCGGTTCCCACGGGGAGTTCTTATCAGTTCTCCGAGGAGATCGATTGCAACAAATTTCAAGGGAGCCCTGGCCGGGAAAAGCGTTAACTCTTTCAATTACTTGCGCAGTTTGACGTCATTCTTTGCACATCCTGTACAAAAACGACGAACCCCATAGCAGTCGAAGGCCATACCGGGCCAGTAGAAGTCCCTTCTCAGTGTGAGATACAGTTTCCTTCCACCAGGATGGGCGCCAATCTTCACGTAATGTGACAAATGAAGAACTCGCTGCTGTAGCGAATGAGGCACCACAATCTGTGGGTTCGAGTTAACAAACCTGACAAGGTAGCCTTGATCGTTAATCGAAAACGGTATCTCACATCCTCCATTGAGGCGAGCGCGGATCTGAGTGCAAAACGGGTCAGTCTGCTGTTCACGTATCAACTCCTCGGGAGTAATGGGTATAAAAGAACCAGTAGGCGGTTCCATCTTTCTCGTGACGAAAAGTTTGTCACATATATCATCCGTAAGGATTTCGGCTCCATCATCCAAGTCTTCAACCATAAAGCATGGTATGTCCAAATCCGTAGTCAGCTCTGCTTCTGCATTTGTTCCCAGACGGGATAGAGCATCCGCTTGGGTATTGAGGGTTCCTTTCTTATACAGGACATCAAAATCAAATTCCGAGAGTCGGAGACGCCATCGCATCAGCCGGCCCAACGGTTCGGTAATTTCCATAAGTCAACGAAGGCAGGAATGATCTGTATACACCTTAAAGTGGGTTCCCATCAAATATGGTCGTAGAGTGGACAGTGCCCATACAACGGCGAGACACTCCTTTTCCGAAACGGAATAGTTACGCTCGTGCGTGTTCAGGGATCGTGACCAGAACCCGATGGGGTGTCTTTCACCCTCTGCATTGGTCTGAAACAACGCACAACCAACTTGGTTAGCACTAGCGTCAGTATCCACTTCATAGGGAAGACCCGAATTCTGTAAAGCCAAAATCGGTGGAGACGTTACAGCGTTCCCCAGTTCCGCGAAAGCGGACGACTCAGCGTCTTCAAAAGGTACCAGTTTGGTTGGTTGTCCCTGCGTAAGTAACCTATTCAGGGGGGTAGCAATATCCGCAAAGTTCGGAACGAAACATCGGTACACGTTACACAATCCTAGGAAGGAACGCAACTCAGTTTGAGTAGTTGGGTGCTTCGCTTCCTTCAAGGATTTGACTCTCACTTCATCGAATGAAAGCTTTCCGGGACGGATGATATGACCCAGATTTTCACCGATTAGGTAAAGAACTCACACTTCTTGAGTTTTAGTGTGATTCCCGCATCGCATAGTACCGTCACTACTTCTCAAACATGGGATAAGTGCTCATCCAAGTTATTGGAGAAAACGATTATGTCGTCAAGGTAGACAAGACATGTTTTCCATTTGAATGGAGCTAGCATTATGTGAATCGCCCTTTGAAAGGTAGCGGGAGCGTTGGTGAGCCCAAAGGGCATTCTTCGGAATCGGAACAGTCCTTGATGACATACGAAAGCCGTCTTATCCCGGTCCTCTTTCCTGACAGGAACTTGCCAATAACCCCAATTTGCATCAAGGGTAGTGAACATATTAGCATCACCAAGGGAGTCGAAACATTCATCCATTCGTGGAATTGGGTAAACGTCCTTAACCGTGACCGAATTGAGACGCCGGTAGTCAATACAAAAGCGCCACGATCCATCCGGTTTCGGAGCTAGCACGACTGGCGACGCCCAAGTGGACTGAGCAGGCTCAATGACGCCAGCGCGTAACATCTTCTCGACTTGAGATTTCTCCTCATCCCGTGCTTTCGGGCCAGCACTAGAAGGGTGTTGTGAAACAGGCCGAGCATTCGGAAGGAGATCGATGCGGTGCTCTGTAATTCCTATCTTTCCCAAGGAACCATCCCACATGGGAGTGAATTCTTTCAGTATGCCCCTGAGCTTCTCCCGATGGGATTCTGGGACATGAGTCAAGTCCAATTTTGCTAATTACTCAACAGGATCCTTCTGTTCTGTACCAGGTGGTAGCCTACCCTTCGAGGTTTCGAGGGGTGCGCTACCCGAATTCACCTCGCGAGGTTGTTGTCCATTACCATCACCGAATTGAGCGGTCAATTGAGCGGTCTCCTATCCCTCCTTAAGGTTTGTTATCCCGAGAACCTCCGAGAAAGGTATCTTCGTCGGTATGACCGCTTGCGGGTGTGGAAAAACCGAACCCAGCACTTGGTTTTTGACTAACCACTGAGTAGTTGACCCAAAGTTAGCAACAAGTACCCGAAAGGGTGTATCCAGTTCTACGGAAACAACACCATTCGCTAGAGCGAGCTGCTTCTGTTCATAGAGAGATGAAAGGGGTTGAACAACAAGCAAACCATGCTGCTTTGTAGTGACCGTTACCCACGCTTGGGTCTCCGGCTGAGTAGCAATAGATTTCGCTACGCGAAGCCTAGTAGAGGCTGTATCCGTGTTTGGAACTTCTTGAGCCACCGGTAGCGGTACGAGTTTCCGTGCAGCGGACTTCAAAGGCTTCAGAACAATGGGAACAGTGGAACCGTCTTCCAATTCAATAGTCTTCATCCGAGGTCAGATTGCCTCGATAAATCGATTGCAAAAGTCACAACCGAATATGACCGGTGCTGCAAGTGCGTCACAGACGACAAAGTCTAACTGAACCAATAAGGTGCCCAACCTCACACAGAGGGTAATGTTACCAACCGTACGAAACAAGTTGTTGTTGGCATCTGCGATATCCAATCCTGGACCATGCCGAATTCGTTCTCGCAGAGAAGGCGGTAGCAAATCCAACCGGATGAGATTCGGTGCAGCCCCTGTATCCAGGACAGACAAATGACGAACCATAAACTGGTTAGATATGCCCAAGTCGGCGTAAACTTTATATTTTCGCTTGGCCATAACTAGGACTCGATCCGGAATACGGCGGTTACGGGACCGTATCCACGGGCGACTTAAAACACCAAGGTGTTCAGAGTCCGCGTCGGAAGTAACCATATTCCTCGTGAGGATCTTGACCACAGGGGAGCGAAGCTGTGACGCTTCGGGCGTCTTCAACTTCGGCTCAGAAGACGCCCCTTCCGTAGGGGAGACTCCCAAGTCTAGTTTTCGAAGTACGCTCCACCGCTGGCGGTGGGACTGCCCCTCCGGGGGAAATGGATTGTTCCCCGTTCGCGGGTGTGAGACCTGAAACCTGTGAACCAAGGTGAGCTCGAAGTAGCTTCTGTTCCTCATAGGATCGACTCTGCACTCGTGCTTTCTGTTCAGCAGTCAAGGCTTCGTACTGCGCGATAATTTTCGAACCCTCCCGAAGTGGGAATGTACAGTCCGGTGCTTTATGACCTGAGAGGTAACATAAAAAGCAAATGAACTGTTCCGGAATCGGATGTAGACGTGTGTCCACACGGTGTGGATGAGGTTGATGCGGTGTTTGCGGTGTAGTGTCCCTCCATCCCGGTCGGGAAAAACGAGTAGCTGGATTAGCGTGAGCGATTGGAACTCTCGGTACCCCTCGAGGGTTGTTATACAAGCTCGGATCGACTTCCGTGGTTGGAACTGAAGTTGACGGCAGTTGAGACGTACCGAACGATTCGGGATTGCTTCCAAGGAAGTGGATGCCATCTTGCCCACCATGACTGGTAGTAACCCGTAGCAGGGACGAAGACGAGTCCGAACCATCGGCGAGGAGTGCTCTTGTTGTCCGAGATTTCAGATTCTTCCGTGCTCGGAACGTATCGCCTTCCGCCTGAGCGTAGTGGACCAAATCCATGTACTGCGCCTTGCGGTTCTCCTCCCGATATCGGGCAACCAAAGCCCTAATCGAAGGATCTAAACCGTCAAAGAACATGGTACACTTCTCTTGATGAGAATGCACATTACCACATTGGTGAAACGCCTTATTCAAGCGAGTTGAATATTCCGTTTCGGACTCTGTCGGTCGTTGACGAGTGTCTCTCAAAGCGAGAATTGCAGCTTGAACCGCATTCGGTGTTGCGTATGACCTGAGGAGATAATGAACCGCTTCGGGCCAACACGTAACTCCTCCTTCCGAGGCCCTCGAGGATCCGCGGACGGATTGAAATTGATCTTCTGCAGAACCCTGCAGAAAGTAGGGTAGCGTGAAGTACGCTTGAGCTTCACTCATGCCCAGAATATCCACTTCGCGGACAAACCTAGCAAGGAAATCATGTACCGAAATTGGTTTGTCGCCCCTGAACTCCCTTTTGTGTAGGGTAGTACTTAGACGCTTGACAAAGTCCTTGACCTTGCCCGTTCCACGAGATGAACGTTCTGTAGACGTCTTCTTTAACCGGTAATAACGGTATGATAGCAATTTCCGATAGAGCGGATTTGTGGGTTTCAGCTCCTTGATTCCCAATTGTCGTCGATCCTTCACACGGGTATGTATATCCTTCTGTGTGGGCTGAGTTGCTTCCGAGCGAATAGCACGCTATTCGCGTCGTTTCGCTTTCTTTTCCGATTCAACGGATTCAGAAGACGAACTCGAAGACGAAGAATCAGAATCTGAGTCAGACAAATCCTGTTGGAGGTGAACTTCCTTCTTGGAGCGGTGATAATTCCGTTTCACGGAGCGGTGTTCAGACGTCTCCGGACGATCGGGTTTGGCCAGTTTGGCATCGACTTCCGCGTCCAGACGGAAAATCTCTTCGAGATTAGCCAAACGGGCATCAAAACGGTCCGCTCGATTGCGGAATTCTTCCACAAATGTGTGATACTGCTGAACGAAGACCCCAGGGGCACCAAGACTTTCCAAAATGGAATTCAAATCCTGCCTCAGGACACCTATGTCTCCCGAAACATCCCGAACTCGGGCGTCATCCACCTTACGACGGAGTTCGGTGACCTCCTTAAGGAGCTCGACTTGGGCTGCGGTTGCGATGTCCACGCGAGTTTCCAAACGAAGGAGCTCAGCGGCATCAGACCGACTTCGGTTAGCCACGGACGGCGTTTCCACAACTGGAGTTTGACCGACGGTAGCAACCTCACAAAGTACTGAAGCAGCTGAAGGTGCCCTCCGAAGATCCGGATCAATTTCGATCTCATCACGGCCCTCGGGAACGGACATCCTCGATCTGGGGTTAGCCTGTTGAGCTGACCCAGCGGGGCGGGTAGAACCATTCCGAGTTCCAGGAGCGATAGGTGCCATACTGTAACCTGACAACCGATATCGGTATTAACGATCCTGAGAGTTCCGGAAAACGAATAAGCAGACAAAAACTTCACAGAAGTGCAACAAAACTCAAGTGAGTATCCAGACCAAGAATGGTACAAAAATTAGAAACCCAGCAATGGGAACCAACCGAAACAACTCGAAAGAGTAGAATCCCAATTTCTAGGTCGGGAGACCACTTGTAGAGAAAAACCCGGTGACGGGAGATGCACCTTCAAGTTGTTCGAGACCTCGCTCCCTTTGGGGATGGTGTCTCAGTGGTGAGCCCTCTGCGCCACGTACGAGTTGGCGTGTAAGACCAAAGTGGTTCTGGGTATACCTGCAGAGGTTCGGCAATGGCCCAGAAAATGGGGTGTGTCTCTAGGAGTGGGTCACAGGAGAGTTTTGAGCAGGGGATCCTGCGAAGGAGAAAGGGGGCCCTAAAAGGGAAGAGAAACACGAGTCGAACCGGCGACGGGGCGTGCACACAGCGGCAACAGACCCGGAGACGGGAGCGAATCCACACAGGCGGTATGGGTGTTTCCCAAGGGAAAGTGGCGATACACACCACGAGAATGAACCCGATACGGGGCGGAGTCCAAGACTGACAGTGGAATAGATAACAATACTGAACACGGTGATACTGTAACAGTAGTGACGCCTGAGTGTTCCCAAGGGGATAGTAGGCGGAATCCACTCGTGGATACTCTCCGCAAGGAGTCGTAATCCTTACGATGGCCTATCGTACCAGAGCCTTCCTCTGCAAAGAGTATTTCTCGAACGAGAACCAAGGTTGCGATTTACTGGTGAAGCTCACGGCGGAGCCGCCATTACCTAAGTAGGTTTCACGACAATAAACTGAACTAATTAACTAATTTGGTGCACACCTCTCGAGGTCCATACACGTGGAGTTCCCACCATCTGGGCCACAAGTTGTGCCAACCGTTAAACTAACCATCCAAAATTGGAACCGTACCATCTGTCATCAGAGCTAAACTATGCCACCTGTCCAGGTTTGCCATTGCACTCAGGTGCTCTTGCCACGTCCCGAGAGGGATCAATTTCATAACTGGGGTATTACATCACTCCGGTCACGGACCTTTCCCATGAATGGGAGTCTTTCCTCACTAACGCGAAAGCGTTGCTCCACATAGACGACTGCCACCCACTGCAACACACCGCTAGTCGTCCCATAGCTCCAAAGTATGAAGTGCGTAACGCTGTAATGTACTCATCGTTTTTCACCAGAAAGCCTTCCCTCCCAGATACATCGCGTAATGTCCGACATTGTGATGTGGGTCGTGGTCCCCAAAGCTCTATTACAAGCGGGGTTTCCGTTCCGCGCTCTGTCTCCTTCTCTTCCTTCCCGTCACTTGCTGCTTCGACATGTTTTTTATCTCGGGGCATCCAGACCTAAAACAAATACTCGAGATGACTTTGCGCAAACGGCCCAATGATATACGCGAATGCAGATCCACCACCAACTCTCGGGCCTGCAAGCGCGCTCGCGTGGCGCGCCGTGCCGAGTAAGTGATGCAACTCTTATCTTCCATCTCCGCTTCAGAATCTACCGCATCAACTGCACCACGTTTCGCCATGCCCTCTTACGTCGTGAAGTGTGTGGAAGATGCAAGGACCCTTCCATATCCGAACATCACCTCATCCCCACAGGTACAGATGTAGGGCCTTCCTCTTGCGGTGCCGTAACCATCTCCAGCCTTCACACATGGGGGCCCATCGCAGTCGCGAGCATCACTGACGTGGGGCATGCTGGAAGGGGATTTCCAGGACGTTGATTCATTGCCGAGTCCTGATGTTCGCCCGCTCTACCACATACCAGCGAGCGAACCTTCCGAAGATGCAACCGCCCCCCCATTTCCACGGTGGTGCATCTCCGCCACTCGCCGTTCCGCGCACGCCAGCGCAACAACGTGTTGGCTGTGAAGCCGAACGGGGGAGGCGCTTGATTAAAATCAGACACCTGCCGGTTTTTCTTCACTTTACTGGGCGTCCGGCGAGCGCTTTTATAGTTCTCCAGCGCCTCTCCTACTACATAGCTCCTTAGCACCCAACGTACTAACACATACAATAATGTAGAGGGTGAGTCGTCATCATCGCCGAGCCCTGTCTTCCAGCCGCTCTAGTTCATTCCGGTAACCAAGCCTACGACGCCCGTTGGAAAATTACGCCCGTTGGAAAATTACGCCTGCAGCCGCACCAGCCGATTTGAAGCACGCCGAGGCTTTCTATTGGCGACCCGTTGGCCAACGGGAGCATCCTCTGCTCGCCCACTCTCGTCAGCGCTTCCCAGCGGGAGGTCGTCCGCGCCGCACCAAGCCCAACCCGATGTATCCGTTCATACGGGATGGTACGAGTCGATGCGAGGACACAAACCTTCGCCTCGGATTATGAGAACGAACATGAGCAGGCACAATGTGACGGCAACGACAATCTTGGCGACAACGGAATATGGCTGCCGTGCAAGTTATAGGTTTATATGGGGATGAGGGTGAGGAGCATTCCAGTACTGTTGGATAGACTGTGCGCAATGCTATAGAAATGGTGGATTTGTGTACGGACTCGGAAACGGAGGACAATGACCGGTAGTTGGTGCTTTGACATCGATATTGTCAATGATGAGGTGCGAACTCGGTTGCGCGGTTTAGAACGGGATTGAGTTGGCTTTTGAAACAGGGAGTTCAATGTGTAGAGTGCATGAGCTTTTAGTGAAAGTGCACCATAAACCTTTCTTCAGATCGAAGTTATTCGCATGCTTGTTTCGTTCTGGTGGTTAGTGTTGTCATGTTCCTGATTCGGAGTTGGTCTCCTTCCAAGACGCGATCATTTCATCCTTGTTTCCCTCACCAGAGTAGAGTGAAGACGGAATAGCTTGTGACTGAATGTGTTTACAAGGTAGGAACTGAGTGCTGCCCAGATCGCGCAATTGCAGCACAGAGGAGCAGACTCATGTGTATGGCACGTGGGTCAAAACCGGATATCCAAAGGGCAGACGGTACACGGAAGAGGCGTGTCAGAAATTGAGCACATGAAGATGGAAGACCAAAAGAGGGATAGGTTTGGGACGCAAGCTGTGCGTGAAGATATGGTGATAGCAATTGGGCGTGTTCTCTGTTAGAGGAAGACTCTGGTCTTCTTATTTTTACTTCGTGAGCTCGCGCTACTCGATGTTATATGTTGTGATCTACTGTAATGCTGCTTGGGTTGCTGAGAAATGTAAGTCAAGGATTGCTGATTGACAGTCTCCGGTTGCTGGTTTCCATTTTGAATTGGGAAGGGTGTGACATTAAGACGGTGACGCAACGTCGTGTATCTGTCGCGATGTAGCGGTTTTTTGAAGATGTCCGCAATCATGTTGATAGTGGATACTCGTTTGAGCATGATGTGGTTCTGAGCTACGTGATGTTGAAGGTAATGATCCCTGATGTCGATTTATTTCCTTCTTTTTGTTAGCGCTTGGTTTTCTGCAATGAGCAGTGCTGACTGGTTGTAGTTGTGGTGAGGTGTCGGTGTCTTGTAGGGTAGAGCTGCCGAGGCAAGCAAGTTACGAAGCCAGTGCGTGTGGCGAGTAGCATTAGTGGCCGCAGTTTATTCGGCTTCTGTAGTTGAAGTTGCAACCACTTTCTGTTTGCTAGATTCCCAGAATATCGGGGTGTTTGAGATCATATGAAGAATGCCGGTGACCGGTTTGCGGTTGGTTGCATTAGCAAAGTCCGCATCGCTATAGACTTTCAGAAGTGTTTGTCGGTTACTAGCTTCCGTATGGTGGTGAAGAAGTCCGTGCGTTTTCGTCCCTTTGAGATATCTCAGAACCGTTTTCAAGGCGTTCCAATGGTGTGGTTGCGGATTATTCATGTTTTGAGCGAGTCGGTTGGTTATGTACAGGATATCTGGGCGGGTGCTGTCTTTGATATATCTTATGTCACCCAGAATCTGTCTCTATCGGGTAGCCTGCTCTTTGTTGAGATGTTCCGTGGTGGGTTGGTGTTCGAGATGGGTGAGGTTGTTTTAGGGAGTGAGTGTGAGATTGCAGTTTGGTATATTGGTTTGTGCGAGTAGTGCATCGATGGTGTCTGGTTGTGACACATGAACATCGCCATCTGATGTGTGTCTGATGTTCCAGTTCAAGAATCTTGTTGATCGGCCAACACGTTTGACTTTATACTTCGTTAGGAGGTTTTTGTATAGGTCGTCAATCTCCGCTGGGTGAGATGCCAGTATGAGAAAATCTTCCATCTGTGGTGCAATGTGCCCTCCGGATGAGGTGATCAAACCGTTTTTCATAACGGGATGCCGGTATCTCCGGGGTGGATAGGTTGTATATGAGTATCCGTCACCTGACGGCCCCATAAGGGGGTACCTCTGTATAAAGGGTAATAATAGTACACGTGGGACGTGATGCACCTGACTAACGGGGTGATCTGTGCCCACGGGCCAAGTAGCAGACGTGGATGTACTGCCCGGCTGTGCCGGAATACTTAGTGTATTTTACTGAATGTTTTCAGCTACGTTATTTAAGGGAGCGGCCACTGCCGCTCCTCCCCAAATTAAAACCCCAACGAGGGACTTGGCTCTAACTTCAACATCGGTGTACGGGTACAACCCCACTCTTGGAGGGTCCCCTCACCGCTGCCAGTCTATTTATCCCTCTCGTCTCACCGAGGAGTGACCACTCGTTAGTAACGGTACTTTTTTCTTTATTTGTTTCTTTATTTGGTCTACTTACCCGTGTTACGACTCATTCTACTCCGCTGGGTATCCAGGTTTGCCCCGAAGTCCCAGGATCATTTATCGTTGTCACGAGTCAGTGCTCCGTAGTGCGGCTCGTCGTTGTCCGCCCATTCTGGTCCCTGGAGATAGCCGTGGCCCGGTGCATCCGGATCCCTGGTTCAAAGCCATCCTACACACCTCCGTCCGTAAGGCAGGACGTAGTCGCCCGGAGTTACGCCCGGCACGCGCCGACTACTCGGAGGGCTCTACGGCTGAGTTACCCCATACTGAGGAGCAAGGCTGAACACCCTGAGGTGTTCCGTCCGCGGTAGCTGGTTTCCTCCGTTAACTCACGGTTTCGCAACACACTATCGTGGTGCTTACTAATAGTAAGCTTCCGTCGGTCTGCTTAGTGTACAGGCATGGATCGTGTTCGGAGGGTACGAAGTCTAGTTTGTTCAGGAACGATTTCAGACCATGGTTGTAGTAATAAGCTGCTGGTGGAGAGCCGTATAAGTTGCCCGTTAATTTGCCGTATGTGCTTTTGTGGGTGTATGTGCCGTTACACTTGGGCATCTGTTTCACGTAGACTGGTTGATCGTGCTGATATGATTCATGGAGGTAAGCGGATTTGATATCAAAGTGTTCCATAGGGAACCGATATGTTGCGTGGAGTGCTATTAGGAGGCGCTGTGTGGTTCTATCTGCTGTGTAGGTGGTGCGATGGTTGGGATCGTAGTGGAGGCCCGGTTTCATGAGATCTCCACGAAGGTTGCACCTTGCTTTTCGATCATTATCTACTCCTTCTGCTGATCGCTTGGAGCGGTAGATCATCATAAGGGAGGTGATAGCCTGTTGGGGGGGGGTTGAACTTGTTCTGGTAGCCACTCAATACTTTTGTATTGGTCGAGATTTGCGAGTTCTGTGTCATGCGCTTTTTGCCGTTGTGCCGCATCTGGATCCCTTCGGGCTTGGCCGAGGTTGGTTGGGGGAGGAGTGGCGAGTTCGATGGTTTTCGGCGTGCTGGGATGAGGATGTACTCGAGTTTTGAATGCCTGTGTGGTTGTAGTTGTGGGGTCCTTTTGCTTGTGAAATGGGTGGAAGTCCTGCACTCTGATGTGAGGATATTGCTTGGTTTGGGTGTTGAGAACCATAATTATGGTTAGGGAAATGGAATACATATACCCCACTGTGGTGGCTCTGGGTTGCATCTTTTTATTTGGGGCGTAGATTGGTATTGTTCCGATTTGTCCGAAGGTAAATAGTCGTGGTAGTTGTGGTTTGGTACCGTACCATTTGTGGTATGGGGAGGTTTGGATGCTCGTGTGGTGAAGAAGGTTATATTTAGAAACGTTATCTCGGGCGGCATCTTCCCAGTATTCTGGGGTAAGATTGGCGGTTGATAATAGTGCTCTTACCGACTCCATGATCGTACGGTTAATACGTTCGGCTATTGAATTTTCTTAAGGTTGGTGGGGTGTGCGGAGGTGATGGGCTACGTGGTGTTTTTCGTATATATCTTGCATAGTTTTTGACACATACTTCTTGGCGTTGTCGGTTCGAACGTAGGATAGCGGGTATTGCATTTTATGACGTATGTGTTGGAGCGTTTGGTTAATGTGTTTGGGGGATTTCCTTGTGGGCCCCGTATTGAAGTGCAACGCCCTCAGGGAGGGATTCTAGGTACTTGATCGTTTTCCCGATATTATCGGTTGTGTAGTGTGTATATGAACTACGCCCCACAATGGTGGGTATGGACACGTGGGACACGGTTTTGGGCCAATTGGCGTTTGGCCACAGTAGTGGATGTTGCCACGAAATGTGGAGTATTTTAGTTAATATTATTTATTATTTTCACACCCATTTCTGGGAAGCTAGTACTTAGTGCGACGGCGCACTGCCGTCGCACCAGTAAACCTTCCCCAACAAGGGACCGCAACCTGGGGAAATGGCTCTAGTTGTTACCACTTGCGCGCTTGCGCGCGTACTCTACTCCTCCTTGGAGGGAAACGCCGTGAGCCACGGGACATCTAACCCCCTTGCACATCTAAAGGGACCCATCACTGGGAGTATAATTGTTCCAATTGCATTGGTGTTTCGCCCTGTATAGGGATATTGTTACCGGCATCGCCGTTCGTCCCCGTCGCTCTCGCAACTCAATCCGTCCTCTCTTCCTCTTCTTCGCCCTTCCTTTTTCCCCTTTTTAGGGTAGCACCTCCCGCTATCCGCGGCCCTCGTGTGCGCATCCATACACACACCCCCACTTACGTGGAAACATACCTCTACTTAGGATCACACCCCGCTTACGCGGATACCGATTCTTCGCCTTCACCTCCCTGCGCAAGTCGCAACAGGTGTCCCTGGTCTTACAAACCGGCTTCGCCGTGACACCTCTGGGAGGGCTCTACCCAACTGGGTTCACCTCGTGAGAGGAAGATCCCGAACGTCTTTCGGTGTTTTTCCCCTTTGGGGCATTGCACCACACGTATGAAGTGAGCGATTACGAATCTTGTTGCTGCGCATATAAACAAGTGCATGTGCTAGTTACCATGTGTAGACGTCGCCATAGTTGGGCCGCATTTGTCGGAACTCACATAAGCACCTGGGCAGTAGTGATGTTGTGTAGGCTAATGGGGGTGCAATATGGCGGTATTGCATGCTGAGCACGTGAGTACCGTGTCTGTAAGTAGAGTTATTGGCATGGAGGGGATGAGTCCGTGTTTGGCCGTAAGGGCCAATTTGGCCAGATGGACGTGGTTCAGGCGGAGGTGCCATTGATGAGTCGCGAGATGTGTCATGGTGGGGGGGTTTGTTGTGACTGGGTTGTGTAGAGTGTTTGGTTGTGTGGGAGATTTTGTTGGATTTGGTTTGTTGATTGTCACCGGGATTGTTTTTGTATTGTTGCTATTGAACTTGTTTGGTTGTGGTACTGATAGGAGGGGAGAGGGTGTTGTTTCGTTTTGCGTTTTCGAAGCTTTAGGGATATGTTGCGGGTAGTAAATGCCGTGTTGGGAGAAAGGTATGGTCTGAGTTGGTACTGGGTGCCGTTCCATGGGGCTGTAGCGATCCTAGAAGGATGGTGACGTGTCGTGTCTAAGATGTAGCCTTTATTTGACGTGACGCTTACGAGTCCGTATCGTTGAGCAATATCATGAACGGATAGTAGGTTGTGTTTGACTTGGCAGTTGGCGACGACATGTGTTTTTAGAGTTCGATTACTCTTGGGTAGATGGATGCGCAGCATTCCATAGTGGGAGCATTTTGTCTGTTGGTTGTTTGCATTGGTGGTTAGGAGTGGGGTGGAAAATATTTTCATTCCTGGGGCTGGAATCGTGACGTGGGATACATTTGCTCCACTGTATAGGGTAAACTTACCGTGTGTGTTGGTGTCGGCTTCGGAGGTCACCTCCTCCGCGTGGGGTGTTGATAGTGGGAGGTTGTTGAAGAAGATGGAGTGCATGGGTGTGTGAGTCGGAAGGTATTTGCAAATAATGCCAAGGGGTTGCCACGTAATTTGTCTTGGAGCGGTTTTTGGGTTGTCTGGGGTGGCAAAATTTGGCATCTGTGTGCTGTGGTGGTATGCCTATAGAAAAATGAAACTGGCAAGGTTTTTCTGTGAACAGTGGTCGTGCTCGGGTGGCATAAAATGGGCGTCTGTCGAATCGGCGGTACTGGTGGGGGTATCCGTAGTCCTCGGTGAGCCTTGATGGTGGGTGTGTGCTGGACGAAGGGGAGGAGACAGCTTGAGAGAATGTGTGAAGTTCTTTGAACTTACGCCTAAAGCCCTTGATGTCGGTTGGTTTTTGTGCAAGAAACTGTAACAATGTTGGAAAGGGTGGTGTTTTGTTTGGGGCCTTCGATTTGAAAGTCGAGCGTGTTGGCCTCGTCCGATATGTTTGGGTACTTTGCTCCTAACATGCGCTGGTGGACTTCTTCGTGCTCGTTGACGCAGTCGGTAATTTTTGTATCCTCTTTGAAATGGATAGTTGCAGCCTCTGTTTTCAAGAATTAGTTGTCCTCTTTCGTCTTCTGATTTATATGTGCTAGGATGCTGGTTCATCGTCGGGTACCAGAATTTGGCCAAGGATGTCTGGTGGTACGCTGGTGAGTATGGAATTGGTGAGTCTGGTCTTGAGCAGGATTTATGCTTGTGGTTTGGCTGGGTCGATTGGGACGGGAGCGTTGGACGTCAGATGTGCGGTGTCTTTGAGTGTTTGGGGGTGGTTTTTGATAGGAAATAACCATAGGGCAGAATTGGCGGAAGCGAGTTTCGGTAGGGAAGGATGTGTGTTGGAGTTGTGAACCTCCATTTTGCTGTGTGTGCCTTGGGTTATGTCTGTTGGTTGATGATTGTTTTGTTTGTTGGTAATGGCTTCCGCGTGAAGTTTAGTAGTGATGTTAACTATATAGCTTGTTAGCTCTCTGCAGAGCCTGTGCGTTAGTCTGTTGTAGGCCTTCATGGTGGGCTAGGGAGATGTCTACGTGCTTTTGGTATGGTTGCTTCATTGGGGTATTCCGGGAAAGAGCAGACCGACAGAATGACAAACATGGACCAATGGGTCGAAGCTAAAGCGTATCGAAGCGCAGTTGAGATTGTCAGTCTAGACCGGGGTTCCAAACCCCGCTCTAGACCGACAATTGTAATTCTTCGGTAAGTTCTGCAAAGAATCTCTTGTTTAAAAGCATACCTATCACGTCCAACTCAGTCCTGCCCTCGTCGAAATGTCTAACCCTTATCATGTTCGCCACCTTGGTCTCCCTCTTTCTTTGCGAAGCTGCAATATTTCTTGTTCTAACTGCCGTCCCAGTCGTTTTCAAGCCATTGAAGTCTCGCCGACATATTTCCAAGACACGCAAGTTCCATCGCTGCGCTATTCTCCGGCCACTTCGTACCCCATGGTCAACACCGTGGATCCAGATTCTGTCCTGTGGGGGTGAGGACGACTTTGTGACAGCTTTGAATGTCACCAAAGGCGCGTTAATTAACACATTGCTTCCTGCTTTTAACAACATTTTGGCCAAACAACCAACACGTTCACCTTACTCCCATCACAATGCACCGCAAGGAAGGAAACCACGTCTTCGACCCATCGATTTGTTGGCCATGACCCTCTGGTATCTGCGAACTGGCGATACGATGTATACATTGTGCCCCATATTTGGCTTGACACCCTCATCTCTGAGCACATGGTTACATTTCTCTTTAACAGTACTTTACGGGGTAGCAATATCCAATTTGATACCAGAGATGCGAATTGAATGGCCCACACCGAACGAGATCCAATTCTCATCAGCGTTGCTGTCGCAGGCACGACCGTTAACCGCACCATATCTGAATGGTGTATTTGCGGTAACTGATGGAGCTCGCATGGCTTGTCATGCTCCCAACGAAAGCCATGTCCAAAGCGCGTTCTTTAATTCGTTTACGCAGAGCGTTGAAATTGTGAATCTCTTCGTGTGGAACTTCCACGGAGAACTTATTCATGCTGCAATTAACTTTCCCAGAGCATGGCACGATTCCAAACTGCCGGCGTGTCCGGTCTATACTGGCCTCGTCTCGACAATCACATGACACCAAACGGCTATAAAAGTCTTGGAGATAGCGTCTTCGCCTCGACCCTTACAGCCACCAACGGCAAGCTCGTCAGATTTCGAAAGGCAAACGAGACATACATTCCGAAATCAATCGAGGAAGACGCAATAGACATGATACTGCAACGGATATATCCATCAAGAAGACAATCTGCTGAATGGGGTGTGCACGCAATTCGAGCGCCATTTCGGCGCTTAAGTCGAACTCTACCGGTAGATTCTTGGCATCGACTACGCATTATCGCTCTATGTTGCCATCTCTTCAACTTCAGGACTCGCACTATCGGCCACAATCAGATCAGGACTGTCTATGATCTCTATTAGACGCAGAACGAGACGCAAACGCCCGAAATGGATTTGCTTCAGATACCGGTAGAGATGTAGAGGGCAGTGCCGCTGGCGCCTGTCGGAGGTCTGAACTTAGTGCTGCCGTAATCTCTTCCCTAATTATAGTGCGCAGATCGTCACGAGGTGGAGCAGCGCGTTGAATAAGGGACTTATGAATTGCGTCAGCAACAGAGAGCATACTGCTTGTGACCGTTTCCATGTGTCGAACTACATCGAGTTGAAGTTTTCTCTCTAATGGCAGGTTAATGGAAGTTTTCTGGCGCTTCTTTTGTTGGGATGGTTGGTTGCGTGAAGACACTGGAATTATTTCTTTGATGTGGGCAGCGCTGTTATCGGACTCTTCCCGTGGGCGGCGGACTCCAATTATATTTCCCTCCTTTCTTGCTTTCTGAAGATCTTCTTCTGCTGGATTCATATTTCCATCAGCTCTTCCAAGCGCTTTCGAAAGCGCTTTTGCTTGGATATCTCGGTAGATCAATTTGGCTTTTCGGACGTGGGGATGAATGGTAGGATCCCCTGTGCGCTTCCTGACATAAGCAAGTTTATCGAATTTGTCTTTTAGGATTTCTAAACTACGCGTGGGTCGTTCGTTTCTGTCTGCCCAATTGTTGAAATCTGCAGTCACTATCTCCCAGTCTTCTTTTGAGTGCGGCTCACGATGTGCAACTGTATCTAAAAGAAAATCGATATCTTCTGTCCAGTAGTTGAGTGCACCTTTTCGCGAATGGTTCTGTTTCTTTGCGGTCAACATCTCAGTGTTCATTATTGTTTATAGCACCTGCTTGGTGTTGTTTCGCATGTCTGTAGAACAAATTTAGTCGTAAAAGGGTGGAATGTGAGATAACGATTCCGTCGGTAGGCGTGTTGGATCAAGAACGACAGCGAAACTCCATGAAGATGCCGAAGCAAAACGACGTGCACATGAAGTATGTAGCGGCCAGAATGGTTTTGTATCTCATATCTAAGTTTCATGCACTTACGTTGTAACTCAAAGGACGTGTTCGGGGTTTAGCCTTTCTCGTACTGTCACTTTCTCCTTTTTCGGAAGACCCCATTGGTTGCGTGTGCCCATAACCTGTGAGAGAAAGAATCTGGTCTTCCTACTTTTACGTCGTGAGCTCGATCTACTCGATGTTATATGTTGTCTTCTACTGTAATGCTGAATGACATTCTCGGCAGGGACGCGAGGGAGATGCAGCTGGTAGAAAGCGAGAGTGATGGAAAGGTGTTGGGATGTGTCACCGTGTCCATGTGTTATGAAGAAAAAGAAGCAAAAAACATGCAGCACCGGGGATTCCAGACCGATCCCTCATGTCAGTACTAGCCCGGCCCAACGCGACTTAGCTTCGTAGTGCGGGATGTAATTTATGGTTTACTTTAGAGAGCACCTGATGTCCCCATACAGGGCGCGTAGGCGACTCTGCAGAGTCTAGTCAACATTCAAGTGCGGGATGGGGTACGGCGTTTGTCGTCGTGGTGTGGCCGCATGTGGCAGTGTAGCGGCTATCAGAGGATTTTTATAGCTCAGTGTAGATAATCTACCGGTGCGTACATGTTCATGGACAACACCTATTATCTACAGATGCGTACATGTTCTTGTACAAGACCAGAAACCGCTTGCAACTGTTGTAGAGGCTCTGATGAATGGGCTGTGACCACTTCATTCCCATCGTCCCATGAAAAAGTGCTTCGTGTCATTGTCTAGCGAGTCAGCTACCTTAAACAGCATTTGACTGCCATTACATTACTTTAAACAACTGCTTGAACATTAAACAAAAACACGCACCACAGCATCGCTGACACAATGGACCCCCTCTGACCATTTGTCTCCGATATACCTCTCTCATTCCTCGTGAACCTTTTCGCGGTACAGCGCTGCGATTACAGCGGCGCATCATCAATCATGGTCTATAGCCAGATCAGTTTGCGTATGTGCAGCCATCAGCTCATCGAAACCGGCGCATGTACCACGCCGCACGGTTTTTTACTGCCTTGTGAAGTCTCTATGGGGCTTCTTGCGCGCACCGCTGTTCGTCTTCAAGCCGCAGTTCCAACACTAAGCATGATGTTCGAGGGAAGCGAGGAAGTGGTGCCCAACTATTTCCCCCCGATGACCCTGCTTGATGAACGTTTGTGCCAATGTTGAATTCATGGTGCACAACCACAGATTGGGCACGGTTTCATTCAAGACCGAAAGGTAAAGCAAGATGAGTTCGGTGCTTTACCTTCTTCTGTGTTTGCGAAATACTTTCCTCATTTGCTAAACAGGACACCTGTAGTCCGTCTTTTGGTGAGCTTTTTCATTCCGCGACGCTATCAGACGCCTTGAGCGAAGCGATTTCGCTCCAAGGTCTGCAGCGGAACCCCGGTATTTCGAGACTCGACGCAAATGGCATCAAACTACAAGCCCAGAGGGTTATCTGCCGATGTGCTACGGGAAGAACCGGTTCCCACTAGATAAGAACAGTGCCAGCGGTGTAAATAGCACAAAATCCTACCAGCGCGTGACAACCATGGCAAGAAGGTAGAGGACGTTTGGATCATTTCCGGCTGAACAGAGCTGCGGACAATCACTCTGTTTTCAGTCTCGTCGAGGAAATTGTGGCGACTGTCCGCCATGATTGATGTACCATCTGCATTCTCTCCGCCTCGTGCCGTGCCAGTCTTCACGCACTTCCTAGTCAAGTCCGGTTTGACGGAAGAAATTGTCCAACGTCACATGACACGTACATCAGTACTCGTGCGGTTTGACTCACAATGCATTCATGTATGTGCCTCTTTCGGCTGTCGAACCGCAACTCGTACAACGTATCAAGGCAATTATCACCGCCAGTCTACAAACGGACGGCGAACAACCTCTCCTTTAGGCGTGCATATCTACTCCGTCATCATAACTCGTTCCCTGCACTTACAAAGAAAGTGCATTTGACTCTCGCCCATATGTTCGTTCACGATAAGCCGAGCTTGTTCCCTATAAATACCCCCTGTCCAACATCTTCGTCGGTCGCAACGGCCCCAGTCTCATTCTCAACCTTACCACCCCAGTGCCCTATACAGCTTTCCATTCACCATCACAACCACAACATTCTCCGCTTCCGCTCTAGTGTTTGATACTCGAGTTCTCACTGTTACCTTTTCTCCAGATGCATTTTGCAACACTGACCAATCCACTCATTTTCTCTCGTTCGTCTACACTTCTCACAAGTTACACGGTATAGTATAGGGGTCTAATGAACTTTGGAGGGTCCTAACAGTGGATTTCCTAGCTTTGCTTATTTTTATCTGATCGCCCCAGAGCAGTATCCAAAGAGGCTGAGGCTAGGGGATGCCGCTGCAGCCCTCGTAAGCTCCGCAGTCTATTGGGTACTCGCTCGATCCAAATACCATAACTTGACGCCATCCACCATCATTCGTAAGTTCAGCGTTTGTCTATCTCACCATTTCTGTTCCAATATCCTTCTCTTCTTAGCTAACCATTTCTATCTCCTCTGCGCTCTCTTCACGACAGCCCAACGCATTTCCCACACAGTCCTCTCTGGGGTGCGATGAATGGTTTTGAGGTTGGTTGTAAAACTGCCCGATCCAGGTGTGGGAACCTGGTTGTAAAAACACTTTCCTTCTGGACGAAGTTGTAAAACGGGCCCTGCTTCGTGGTGCACATCCGGCATCGGCGGGTGGGTTGTAAAACCGTATGGTGTCCAACCTCACTTCACGGGACGCGGTCAAATGAGTTATCATTTGGTCGTTGCTCCCACATCGTCATGGGGTTGTGGCCACTTGACGGTGGGTGGATGGCTACAGGTCCGCTGAATGTAGACAATAGTCAAATACAACAGTACACAACAATCATGATAGGCGTGGTAAAAGCATTCTTCATGCGTTTCACTGCAAGACACCGTAGCTGCATGAACGGGGTCATATCTTATCACTTGTCTTTCTGCTACACATCTACATTTGTTAACAAGGGAACAACCGAATGGTGCCTTTTCTTCTTCCTGTTCTCCGTTACTAATCGGTGCCAAGAACGCCCATTGAGAAGCTGAGAAAGTAGTTTCTTTTTCAACGACCATCGTCCCGAATAAAAATCGATAACAATACCCGCGAGTGCCTATTTCGCACCCTGATGCTTCTATCCCTTCCTTTCCGAAAGTAGAAAGCTCCTTTCTGCGTGAAGCACTTTGCTCGAGCAGCAAAGCAGAAAAAAGTCTTAAGTCTCCCATTTCTCGTTAGAGGTACACTCTTAGAGCCCGCATGTTTTGTACGAATGTTGTTACTGAGCGGATCGTAGCAACGTGCCTGGTATAAAATCGCGAGCAAGGGTACTTTTGCTTCATTTGCCTTGATGAGTGTCTATGTGAACTCAGGGAGTTCCATAGGTACACTCTCGTGTTCCACCACTTACATATCCTTGTTCTCGCATCAATTATTCACTGACCACGGCCAACTCGCTGCTGACTGTGGAGATGAAGCTCACATTTAGCGAAACATTCTACCTGTTCGTGTCGCTCCACGTTGTCTACGGTACCAAGAAGCTTTAGTAGGATGACGTTCTATTCTGCTGCAAGATTGCACTTCCAAGTAAGTGTGATATGTCCAATGTGCAACGATGTTTATTGGAATTGAAATTATCCTGCTTGTAATTGGACGTCAGGATAGACCAGGTGCACGATATTGTAATTGGGCAGCACAGAAGAAGCGCTGAAAGAAGCTTTGGGGAACGGCATATAAGCCGCTGTAGAATGATAGAAACATAAAACAGAAAGAACATCGACCTGTCAGAGAACAGAACCTCTATATTCTACATCCCTTGTTGCACTGGTAATCATCGCTGCAATGGAAGCAACTGGTTCTTCTGTGTCGATCAACCTTAAACCAAATAAGCCGGAATGTTTCAGCGGCAAACGTGATTTTCTTGTCGTTAACACCTGGCTCTACAAAGTGGAGCAGTATTTTGTGCTAATTCAAGTCGCCAACGCAAACGTAGTGCTATCTGATGCTAATGGCATATCTTTTGCAACGACCTTGTTAACTGGCACAGCGGCTATTTGGTGGTATACAGTTTTGAAAGCAAACAACGTTCCACAGTCATGGGACAGTTTTGTCTCAGCTATCAGACGTGAATTTGTCCCGGAAGATCATGAACGTCGAGCAAGAGATTCTTTGAGAACCTGCAAACAGACCGGCACAGTTGCCACTTATCTCTCGGAATTCCGTAACATTGTACTCACTATCCCCGATATGAACTCCAGCGAAAAGTGGGATAAGTTTGTTAGCGGACTCAAGTCCAAAATTCAGTTTGAAGTAAGGAAATCAAACTGTGTCGAATTTGAGGAAGCTACGAAAATCGCAATGCGTGTGGAAGCTGCCTTTGCTGGGGTTTCAATTGATGAGAAGTCTTCCGGTGCAGGATCTTCGAGAGGCTCTCATGCACAGTATACGCCAATGGAGGTCGACAACGCCGAATTTCGTCGTACCGACCGGTCGAAGCAGCGTCTTCTCGACATTCGCAATAATGCCTGTTTCAAGTGCCACACACCGGGGTGTCGTCCATGGAAACATCGCACACCTTCGCACCGTCAGGCATCTGTTTCCAACATTGAAACAGCATTGCAATTAGAAGAGAGCGCTTGCGACGATAGTTCTGATAGCTCGGAAAACTAAAGCGTCCTTTCGAAAATAATAAGAGCACGTCGAAAGGACATTGTTGCAGTAACGTGTCGTATCACTCTGACTCGGCTCAGAGTTCGCTGGGTATTCGTTGCGTTCCCTTGATGGTCATGTCGGGAACGTTCAATGATATTTCCGTTCGAATACTCAAAGACGATGGATGTACCTCTAATGTGGTTTCGAGGGAGTTTGCTGAATCACATAGAGATGAGTTTGAGTTTCATCCGATCGGACTGGAGGTTTGCCATTCTAAGAAGGGTTCCAGTGAAGTAGCTACCGAAATGGTGGTTAATGGCACTATTTGCATTGAGCAGCATGTGTACACAGGCAATTGGATAGTAGCAGATGCACGGTATGACGTACTGTTGGGCATGCCTTGGCATGCAGACTGCAAACCTCACACGGATTACGAGGCTCGTACAGTGACGGTTAACGGCAGAATGTTGACAGCAGACTCCGTGGAAAGGCAAGAACCATCCAGTGTGACACCTATGTCAGTTTAGCAGTTTCGGCGGCGCCTTCGCCGTGGTAGACCGGGTATGCAGGTCTTTCGCGTAGCTCAGGTGAGCAGCTCAGAATTTTCTGAGAGTGTAGATTCAACACCGGATCCAAAGGTCGATCTCCTGAACAACGAAGATGAGGATCTACGCGACATACTCTGCGAGTTTGAGGATGTGTTTCAGAACGAGTTACCTCCTGGCCTCCCTCCCGCGCGGGATGTTGACCACGCCATTGAAGTCTTCCCCGATTCTACTCCCCCGCACCGTGCCCCTTATCAGATGTCTCCTGCCGAGCTGCTGGCTGCCCGCGAATATGTGGACAAACTTTTAAAGTCTGGTAAGATCCGTCCCAGTCGTTCGCCATATGGTGCTCCTTTATTTTTTGTCAAGGAACCGGGGCGAGCTCTACGTGGTGTTGTGGATTACCGCGCATTGAATCGCATCACAAAGCGCAATAATGCTCCACTTCCCCGTTGTGACGAAATGTTTGATCGTCTGGGGCAAGCTCGCTACTTTTCAAAGTTGGACCTGAAAACCGGGTTTCATCAGATCCGCCTCAGGCCATCTGATGTTGAAAAGACGGCTTTCAACACTAAGTATGGCCAGTTTGAATATATGGTCATGCCCATGGGACTCTGCAATGCTCCGGCATCCTTCCAATCACTCATGAATTCCGTTTTGCATGATTACATCGACCGCTTCCTCGTCGTGTATATTGATGATATCTTGATTTACAGCCGGACCCGACAGGAACATTTAGAACACATTCGTTCCGTTTTGGAGCGACTGCGCAAGCATAAGCTGTATGCTTCTCCAAAGAAATGCTCCTTCATGTCACCCGAAACGGAATTTCTCGGATTGAAAGTTGGTCGGGATGGGCTCGCTGTGCACCCTGGCAAAATTGAGGTCATCAAGAATTGGCCGAGACCTGTCAATATTACGGAGCTTCGCAGCTTTCTTGGGCTTGTACAATTCTTCCGTCGTTTTATTCCTCAGTTCTCGCTGAGAGCGGCTCCACTCACCTTTCTCACGCGAAAAGGCGCAACTATCAGAGATTGGAACGAGGAGTGTCAACGTACGTTTTCGGAACTGAAACAGGCCCTCATCTCTGCTCCTATTCTGGTCCCGCCGGATTGGTCTAAGCCGTTTCGAATTCACATTGATGCGTCACAGATGGCAGTTGGCGCCACTCTTACGCAGTTGGATGATCATAATCATGACCGTGTCATAGCTTATACATCCCGGAAATTGACCTCCGCGGAGCAGAACTACACCGCGAATGACCGGGAGCTTCTGGCACTCGTTTTTGGATTGCAACGTTTCCGTTGTTATCTTGAAGGATCTACTTTTGATGCCTTCACGGACAACCAAGTGGTAGAGCATTTTTTGACGAAGAAGTCGTTAAATCGTCGTGAAGCCAGATGGTTGGATGTACTGGCTACGTTCAACATTCGCCAGGTCAACTTGGTCAGCGGGAAATTGCATGTCTTGGGTGACTCATTGTCACGAATCCCCGATCGTGCGGTGCTCCAACAGATACAGTGTGTGACCCCATCTTTTTCGGAGCTCGAAGAAGTCATTTCCGAGTATGAAAAAGATCAATTCTTTGGACGAATAGTTGCAGCTATTGCCGGCAAGTGGCCTGAGGACGCTAAGCTACGCAAACGACTGGAACTCATGTTGCCCTCGTTTTCGAAGGATGGTTGGCGCCTACTGTATAAGGGAAAGCTTTGTGTGCCCTCTCATTGTCGTCGCAAAGTCCTGGAACTGGCCCATGACTCAAGGATAGGAGGCCATTTTGCATTCTCCAAGACACTTGCGAGATTGGCTGAATTTCATTGGAAACAAAAGGCCAAGGATGTGAAGCGATATTGTGCTGGTTGTGGCATTTGTCAGCAACAGAAAGACTATTCGGGACAGATGTTGAATGATCCTACACCTCTCCCAGTTCCGACGCGACGATGGGGCATGCTTTCCACAGACTTTATTGTCAAACTGCCAAAGACGGATCGTGGATTTGATGCCATTGCTACGTGGGTCGACAGATTGTCAAGAAGAGTGAGATTTGTTGCATGTAAGGAATCTGACAAAGCATCGGACGTTGCAAACGCTTTCTTTACTCACATCTTTCCACATCATGGACTCCCTGATTCTATTATTTCTGATCGTGACCCAAGGTTCATTTCTTCCTTTTGGCAGGAGCTTATGGGGCTCTGCGGCGTGAAGACACGCATGTCTTCGGCTCGTCATCCTCAAACGGATGGATCATCCGAAGTGATGAATCGCATGGTTGAAAACTATATACGATGCTTCTGTTCGTTTGAGCAAACTGATTGGGACCTACTGCTACCTAGTGCCGAGTTTGCTTACAACTCTTCCGTTTCTGAGGATATTGGACTGTCGCCTTTTGAAGTCGATCTAGGGTGGAAGCCAAAAGGGCCGCTTGACTCCTTATTTCAGACTACGCCATCGCTTGAGGAGTTGTCAGACTTCCGAGACCGCCTCCAAGCTGTGGCTGACGATGCTACATATGCTCATGAGCTAGCAAAGGCGCGCCAAACAGCAGAAGCCAGTGTTCACTTCAAGAAGCCAACGTATGAGGTGGGAGATAAGGTTTGGGTCTCGCGAAAGCTCTTTCGTGACTCATACTCTAAAGCACAGGACTCGTCTAAGCTTTCGGCGCGACGGTTTGGGCCTTTTCGAATTCTGGAGCTGGTTGGGAAGAATGCAGTACGGTTGGAGTTTCCCGCTAACATTCGGACGTACCCGGTGGTTCATGTTTCTCACACAAAGCCACATCAGGAGCAGCCGGCCAGCATTGGGCAGTCGCCTCGTCAGACCCCCTCTCCAATTTCTCAGTCGTATGGAAGCAATCTGTACAACGTAGATCGCATCTTGGCCCATCGCAAGCGAGGTAGAGGATACCAATGGCTCACACTGTTGGAAAATTCTCACACTCACGAGGCTCAGTGGCAACCGACGAGAGATTTCGTCGATGCCGACGGTACACTAACTAAGGCATTTCGCGACTACATTGTAGACAAAAATCTTCTTTCTCATTTGCATTGACGTGGACGTCAATGAAGATAGAGGGCAATGGTGCAACGATGTTTATTGGAATTGAAATTATCCTGCTTGTAATTGGACGTCAGGATAGACCAGGTGCACGATATTGTAATTGGGCAGCACAGAAGAAGCGCTGAAAGAAGCTTTGGGGAACGGCATATAAGCCGCTGTAGAATGATAGAAACATAAAACAGAAAGAACATCGACCTGTCAGAGAACAGAACCTCTATATTCTACATCCCTTGTTGCACAATGGGCACAGTTCTGACAAAAAAGCGCCCGAAAGTATTGCCCAGTAGATTTTGCGGCAGAGCAGATCGACAACTTCCGCTCCACCTGTTTTACGCGTTATCAAAACAGACCGGGCGCAACTGATTCAGGTTTTGTGAACATGACAGAGGTAGGTTTGGGATAGAACGCACATTTCACCTCTAGTTTGCCTTCTACGTGCCACCAGGGTGACCCGGGACGCACAGGTCAAATGGAGCTGCAGGAAAAGCGTTACCGTAGGTTGCATGAGCATGAGGAGGTCGTATTCCCGTGAGCGGAGAAATATCTGAGCTCAAACGCCTCCCGCACTTCGATTTGCTCCATTGAATGCTCACATGCGCCAAAGTACAACGACTGTATACAATTGGCTGCACCTTATTTGTTGTTGATGTGCTGTGCTGCTTACCTTCTGCCCTTCTTCTGTCTCTCCTTCCTCTGTACCAAAGGTACACGTAAAGCTTATCTGAATTACGCTTTCCAGGATATGAGCTTCAATGGCTTGTTCCTACAATTTGTCCTACTATAGAATAATTTTACAAACTGATACGGTCTGCATTTATTGGTAAGTCTCAGCAAAACCTATACATTTGTGCTGCCTTGCGCTTCAAACACGACATTTCTAGATTTAGAAACATTCACTGACTGTGTAATTAGATCAGAGCAGTGGAGGCATGTAAGCTCTATAAACTTGAAATTGAACGAAGAACAAAGCCACTTGGGGGTTATTGATGAACGGATCATTTAATGTCAAGGGGGTTAACGTGTTCACTCAATCTGCACTTCTTTCCTTTGCACTCTGGTTCCCAGCTCCTTCAGCTTGTACACAACCAGAATATATGTGCGAACGTCATCACCCGCTAAAGAGTCTCCCTCAAGAGGAAAAAAGTAGCTTAGAGCCAATTCCAGTGATGACCAGGGAGAGCTCGAGCGAAGCTGTGACGAGTATGGCATTCCTCGTGGCTTCGTGGAGTTGCTTCTCAGTAACTAACTTGGCTTCGTCGGTTGGAATGGTGCGACGGCTTGACCTTGAATTGTGAAACACGCTTTGGAAACAGACGTTCAGCTACACAAATAGAGCAGGATGGAACACAATCACACACAAAACTGAGCATACTGTACAAATTTAATAATTGAAACCCTTCGGTTTACTTTTCTTTCTAATCGACGCGACAAGGCAGAGCACATGAACAGCCTCTCTTGCTGGCCTTTCTATTGTGCTTCTTTGGTTTCCTCGCGCGTTTCGCTCTGAGCCTCTCCTTGTTGCCTTCATTTCTTATGGCCAGCGGCCTTTCAGGGCTCATAGAGAGCCCCTCAAGAGCTCTAGTCACGCTGGACATCCGCAACTCCGCCCAGTCTTGCGGCGTGCGTAGATCGTACCGCCGGCGCTCCGGGCTTGTGAGGCAT
Source organism: Gracilariopsis chorda (assembly GCA_003194525.1). Classification (NCBI taxonomy): domain Eukaryota; phylum Rhodophyta; class Florideophyceae; order Gracilariales; family Gracilariaceae; genus Gracilariopsis; species Gracilariopsis chorda. The sequence goes on from NBIV01000224.1 coordinate 109,533, forward strand.
ATCCCGTTGCGACCCCGTTGAACCGAATGATCAAACGCTCCGGAATGTGCATCGTGGGAGCCTCGGTGTGTATCGAAACTGAACAGATATGAAATATGAAGCCTTTAGATTCCCGCAGCGAAAACGGGAAAAAGGAAAAATGAGATGTTCCTGGTACACTTGAGGAAGTGAAGCAAGGCGCAGGAGTGTGTTTGGAGAAGGAGATTGTGAGACATCGGCAAGGGAACCTGGGAAGGAAAGGCTTAAGTACTTTCTGAATTGTCCCACGACGCTCAAAACGAGCCCTCTCCCAATCCATAATATTGGCGTTCTAGAGTAAACACCTTGAAGCTATGCACTTGAAATGTAACTCTCCCGTTTTCAGCAACGTCTGTACTCACGTATTCCTCTTCGGGAGGAACATGTTGTTGGTTTCAATCCCTCTTTCATGATTCAAAACGCCGGAACACTGCGATTTACACGCGGGGAAAGCAGTTCCAGCTAGCATACATTTCGAACTCATCAATTCACCAATCTACAAAGCATTCTCATCCACGTTCACAGTGATTTCGATTCGAGGCATTCCCGTAACAAATTGCACGTCTTGAACGAAGAAGATGAGGTGTCGAACGGCGTATGGCTTTTCATCGATACACGTGGTGCGTTCGATGATAGCGTTGCCTCATTTGATTACTCTTCTCATGATAATGCACCAGACGGGTTGATGAATGAAGAAGGTTGCGGGATGCAACCAATCGAGAGCTGAAGTGCACCTTTCTTAGGTGACGGAGGCCTCTCCGTTCCCGATTCAAGGGCACAGAACGCCGCCAGCTGCGCATCTTTTGTTGTCGTGGAAGCCCTTCTCTATCAACGCGCATCCACACGCGCCGTGGTCCCCTCCAGTTCTATTTCAAGTGCATCCTCCTCATCGCCAGTTCGTTTTTCTCCTTCCACCATCTCGCTATACAATCCCATCCCGTTGCTTCAATTTGACACCAGGCCGCCTGCTAAAACTGGAGATGAATCTTGAAGAAGGTTCTACGAACATCTGCTCCATCCCCTCTGTCACACTGCTGAGTCGCAAGCGGCCACGAGTCAACATGCCCAAAGACAATCTACGGCTCTCATCCCCCTCTATTTGGGCATCGCGAACTTCCTCGAGAAGCGCCGCATTGTCCTCCCAGCTGCCGCAAAAAGGTGGATGCGGCCGATGAGGGTATCCGTAGTCCTGCCTACCTTGCTCTCTCGTCCCAGATGCTTCTCAATGCCTCCACACGTCACAGTTACCGGTTTTTCGCCGCATCCATGCACGACGCCAGCCTCAGTACCTGCGACGGCAAATTGTGGCATAGCAAGGGACAGACAAACGGTTCCCGATTCGTTATCAAGTCCGCAGGCTCCGGCGTTGCACACGATACCGGCCTGTAGATCGGCTAATGATGTACCGGCACCGATGATGATGGTCCGACGCTTGCACAAAGTCCCTATGTGGATCGCACCACCTTCCCGCATCTCGGCTCCGGCAACTCACCATCGATGAGTATGCCACAGATTCCCAGTCGAGCTGTGCGAGCCACTGTGAAATATCCTGGTATTCGGCTTAAGCTCGAGGATCGTCATTCCCACATATTGCTGTTCGCCGTCAAGGCCGACGAGGCTTTTTCTTGGTTGCGTGATGATCCCGAACATCAGTTTGCTAGCGGCGTTGAACACTTCTCCAACCGCTCCTCGGACCAGCCCTCCAAACGGAATTCCTGTGCTCAGGCCATCACTCACAGCGCTCCAACCTGATCTCCAAACCCTCCGTCACTTTCAGTAGGTCCATGTAGGTCTAGGCGTGTAAATGCACAATGACGACCAGGCTCTCAGTCCACGGGAATTTCAACGGTACGGAAACGTTACGAAGTACACACAGAATTTCCTCATGATGACTACACTTGTACTTCGTTGCCCGCACCGCAACAAGCTTTCAGAGGCGATGCGGTGCTGTTGAGAGTTTGGCCCTATTAGAATATTCTAGACGATTAGACTATAATTACTCATGCACCCACGATACATCACACGGGTAGATGGGCGTTCGTTACCAAGTATAAAGGGTTTACGTTTCCGCCGCAGATCCCTGCCCCTCCTAGCATCACTTCTATACGCCGGCTTCGTATACTTCAGCACACGCACCAATCTCCATTCATGTCCCAAGTCCACGAGACCACCAATGTCTCGACCGAGCGCAACCCCACAACCCCTTTCCCGGCTGGACTCTTACCCAGCGCCCGTGAACAATGGGCCTCCACGGACGCCAATCTCTTCCTAGCACTGATCACCAACCTGGCTTCCGCGAGCTACGCAAACTACCTGCGTGAGTGCGGATCGGTTCTTCCGCCGAACGAATGCCTCGTACTTGCTCGCCAACGCCTTGACAGATTCGACTGGGACCTTGAGAAAATCCGAAGCGTGTTGGACCACATTTTCAACCGCGGCCGTACGGATGGAATGCTAGCCACGTTCAATCCCAAGTTCGTTGCTCCGCTCACGTGCACAAGCGATGCAGCCACTGCAAAACTCGACTACGCAGAAATGGGGAACCATTTCCTTGCCCCCATGTATGTCAAGTCCGCGGCATGCAACCAGATCACGCTTACTGACTTCCTTGAGCGTAAACAGTTCTTGTCCACAAACATGATGATGATGATCCCGCTCTCCACCATGAAGATCCTCCAGCTCCCTATCATGGCACACCAATTCTGGTTGGCGAGGTGGGTATTCTCGCAAGATGGAGAATTCGACCTCCGTGCAGAGCACCTCTCGCTATCCATTAACGAGTGCTCCGGTGCACTGCTCCGGAAGCCAAGCCAGCGATTCGGGGGCCATGCCATCACTGCCTTCGAGAAAGTTCACCTCATGCTCGATGTCGTCGAGAAAGAATTCAACAGCCCGGACGACTCTAGCCATTCCGAAAACGAGCCGCCAGGCTTCGCCCAGCTGATGCCACACGGCATAGATGACTGTGATCATGAAACGCTTAAGATCGCGCAATATCGTCCGTACGACTTTGTAGGGCTTACCTATGAAAAGTTTGGCAAAACAGGTAGTAACAACGTCTAGTTTTTAGTAACACAACAGTATCCAGGGACGGGGTTTCACTCGTCCGCAATAGCTCTGCCCTTCTCTCTATTGCCCCTAACAAGTGGGCAGACAAAGTACCCGCTTAAATACGCATAGTGAACCAAGGCGCAATGGAACGCACACTAGGCCAAGCGATTGTACAGACAAGCGCAGTATCGAAGTACACTAACTACATTATTGGATGTACCAAGATTATCGGCGGCGGGAGCAATAACGATACTTAACTTTCACATTACCACCTATATGTTGTACTCCACGCCGGAAACGGTGTCGTCTGATGAGGCGTGGCCTGGATTCCACACCCTGAAAACGGTTAAGCTGTACCGTCGTACCAATTGCAGTCTCATGTCTCATCTAGATGAACGGCGGCTGAAGGATTCTTACATTCGGACAATGGTCCCGGTCGAGCTACCGCACTGTATTGTCTCTCATGCGGAGAACATTCGCTGTGCGATCTCGACGGCTTACAACATCGGCTCCATCATCAACGGTCCGTCGGATCCAAGTTATGTTGCTGAGGCGGTGCGGTCTGCTCTCGAATGGATTCGTGAGTGGAACGAAGGGGGACGCTGCCGAGAAGCTTGACAAGATCTTCACTCACTACATGCCATTGCTGATCCAGACAGAGAACATCGTGTCGCAGGACGACCGAGCGCAACTCGAGGTGCAAACCCCCGTAGTGTCGATATTCATCTCAATGATCTTGCACTCTGATGACCCGGAGGATGAATGGGCTGTCCACGACCGCGCGATCTACCGTCTAAAAAGTGATGAGTTCGAACCACACACACGCGTAGTAGCTTTCAAGAAGCTTGCTGAAGTGCTAGACGAGCCTGAGGTGGATGTCCATCTGGGAGAGTTCCGCAGAGAGTGCGCACCATGCGCTTTCTTAGTTCCAAATGACAACATGACGTACCGTCTGCCACCGGAGGCTTACGGTTTGGATGGGACATTGCTCGGGTATGACTATACGTACACTAATGCACCTCCTGGAATTATTTTTATCGATGATGACACTGACGGCGAAGACGAGCCAGAGTCAAGCGCCCCCGTTGAATTTATCGGCGAGAACGCAGCAATTGTTGATCGAAATGAACAAAATGGAATAGAAGAGACCGGGCAGAGCTCTGGAAGTGACGTTGTCAATAACCTCGCAGACCAGATTAATGGCGATCGGAGTAATCAGATCACATACTTGGAGGAGAACAATACGCTCGCGACGCATGCAGCGCCAAGTCTACCGACTTGTTCAGCGCTAGACGACGACCGCTACGCAGAATGTATTGCAGTGAAGCGTATGCAGACAAATTCGATTCCGAGTGTTCTGAACGAGAAGTGGTGTCGAGCGCGCGTCATACGCGGCGATCTATCAAGCGTCATAGTGCATGTGCGTCTCGAAGAAGATGGCATTCAAAACGCGACGGTTGATGCTCGAAAGGCGTTTGGTTTCCGGGACCACGAGACGATGGTTCTGCGTCATACAACTCGCAAACCTGGTGACTTCTACCCGGCTCTCGAGATGCTCGGCTTTCAGGATGTCTCTGTGGAGAACTTAATGCATTCACGAGCATTCCCTGTCCCACTCGCACCAGTCTTCAACCTGCTACTCGGCGGGTTTTGCGGCCTGCGTCCCGCAAGGTGGATTCTATGTGCAATCTACACCGGTATCGTCAAAGTTTCGGTGAATTCGCCAGTTAGTTTTATACCTCAAGCGCTGCGCTCGGATAGCGAGGACGCCATACAGGTGACATGTTCGCTGAGCCGGGAAGTGGCAGGCGCAATGGGTGTGCTTGTGCCAAAATCCAGGAGAGCGGCGGTCGAGAATAGGAGGGAAGAATTGGATTCAGATGAAGCTACAGACTTTAGCTTTGAACTCTACCTCCTGACCAAGAGCTCAAGAGGTGGTCGAGGGAGGGGAGACATTTCTTGAACTATCCACGGAGCTTCTGCTCGTAAAACTGGAGTGCGTTCTGGGAGGTCTCCGCTGTAGGGCGACGATGGAAATCCCTGACCCTCGGCGGTTCTTCAAAGGGGCAGTAAAATACTTGCGGGCATTTCTTTAGGATGGCTTCTGATGAAAGAGGGTACGGGAGGCTAACTAGGATCTTTCATAGTATGCAGGGATCGAAGTGCAACAAACAATCACAAGAGTCCGGAAAAATCAGAAAAGTTAGTGGAGGCGTAGATTTGCAGAGCTAACCCTTACCAGGGCTTTTGTAATGTGCAACTAAACTTCACGACTGTACCAGTTGGCAGTTCAGTTGCTTTTCATCTGCATCCAGGCGCCCTGATTAATGCTGCAGGGCGGAGCACTGTGGTATATCTTGAGCACTTGTGCATACAAAGTTGGAGATTCCTGAAAACATAAGTTGTGCGTGTACTCAAATACACATTCGGGGATAGCTTTGTGTATCATGAAATGTGAACTCGCACAGAAAAGACAAGTACAAAAATAGGACCACACCACTTTACACCATGTAATGATCCATGATGGTGCGTTGTTTAGACTGATAAACACCGATGCCGTTGTCATAGTACCATCTTTACCAAAACACTTCATTACGGCTTAACAGTGCCAAATCTAAGTGTTCATGAAGCCTCTTTCCCTTATCATTTACGCTGAACACTCCGACAGAGAGGAAAGAGGGAAAGCCATCGCTGGAGGAGGCGGTTGGGGCTGTTAGTGAAACGTTCCAGCTTGGGGAGAAAAAGTGAAGGAGATGGATGGATCAGGGTGGAAGAAGGGTAATGAAGATGGTACAGCAACAGAGCCAGTCGGGAAAATGATAAATGTGCACTCTACACAATCAACCTCGTCCGTGCTGAAGGATGGTAGAAAACGGTGATTTGTGCATGCACAAAAGCTATTTTGATTGATGGGAGAACGGTATGTGTATGCACATGTTGTGCATTTATGTTCTTAAGAATCTCTCAGTATCTCTAACCGAACTTTAATCGCCATGTACTCCCATGGTGCCCATCTGGTGATAGCAATATTGCTATGATTCAAGTGTATCTCTTCCACACACACTCTTCTACTCACACTCGGAAATTGCGTCAGATGGAACTTTTTAAATGCTTAAGCAAGTTCTCTTCAAGGATTAGAAATGCGTTTTGAGATATGCAGGTGTAGGTGGTAGACACTCACAGCGCTATCTCTGAAGAGCTTACGAGCTGAGTAAGAGAAGGTGTGTGATATATATTTCTTCGTACCTGTTCCTGTCAAGCTTCATCTCTATGAATCCGATTCGGTGTAGTAGGGAGACAGAGAACCGCAAATGATAAGAATCAAATCATGGTTAGAACAGTGATATCTGGATCTATCTGTCGCTCTAGATGTGCGGCCAAAGCTTTTCAAGCGTTACAACTATTTCTGCAATTTCCTTTCTAGCAAGACACCAAACGAAGAATCTCCTTCGGCTCAGAGAACACTCTACACTACACCGTGGTCGCGATGGATAGCTTGCACGAGCGAAACGTTTGCGTGACATGTAGTAAGCGGCCGTTGTTGGCGCCCATTCGTGAGTCGATACCGAGTTGGGAAACAGAAGGAATGCAGTTTTGGCTGATAGAGCGTACCAAAAGAAACTTTGCACTTGCTGTCGTTATGAAACCGAACGGAAAGGAAGGGGCTGACTCGGATTATCAGCAAGTACAAGCTCGCAATCTAAAGACAAACACAAACATATTTCCATTTGCACTTGATCCCGGATGTTGAAATAGTTAGCTCCGATGCCTTACAGAACCAGTCTATTGCAAAACGTGTACAGATATGTGATGTTTAGCGCACAACGCATGTGGGGTGCTTACAGTAGAAAAAAAAGTGGCCAAAAAAAAAGGTCGGAACAACCGAACCAGTACCTTGCGGCACCGGCTCAGTTGCCCGACCACCCAGTGAACACCCCGCGAGGGCATTCTCTGGTAGCACAAACGGACCAAAGCTCCGACTCACACCACGCAAAGCGCAGCATGTGTCAGAACCCGGTCCCCACCGCTGTCGCACGACAGTCGGAGACGCCGTTGGAGACGACCGACCTGTAATGGGCCTTCATCTCCGACACACGGTCCAGATACGGCTGCATCCAGGACCGCAGCCGCTTGACGGGACGGTGGTTCAGGTCTGCGAGAGCAGGGCGCTTCGCAGACCACCGACGACTGTACGAAATGGTGCCATTTTCACACCGCCGCCGTTTCAGTGCACGCAGCTCCGGCGAGGCCGAAGCTGTGCGCTTGATGCCAGGTGCGCGCCAGTCAAGCTCCGAATACCACAGATCATCGAGACAAAACTTGACGTCATCAAAGGGCGACTCATCCAGAGTTCCGCTTTTGATGGGCGGTTCTCGAGCGTAGCAGTCGACCTCGGCTCTGTCGGTTCCGCTCTCACTGTCGCATGGATCTTGCGAAAAGATTTCACCCAGGACCATGTCTCTCTCTTGGGAGTGCCAAGAGAGCGAAGGCACGTCCCAGAACGACAGCGAAACGTCACATGGATCGCACCTCTCCCAAGGAGGGGCACTCGTTGGGTGAAGCGAAGGGTGGCGCACACCAGGATCAGGTTGAGAGGAAGGCAGGTTGGAACACGAAAGCATTTTGGACACAGGAAAGCAGTTGGGGGTTTCTGTCAAAGACATACTGGCGACGAGGGAGTCGCGAAAAGCTGTAGAGGGTGTTGCCGTGCCTTAAGTAGAGATTTAGCACAGGCGCATCTCTTAATTCCAACATACGCGAGCTAAGGACGGAGGCGGTGCTTCTGCAAGAATGAATTAGAAGAAGTGTGGGCATTACTCCATACTAACTTTGTCAAGCTGTTTGACAATTTTAGTACTCTTTGAGTCAATAACTTAGATTTTCTTTTCTAAACGTAGCTGTGTTGAAATTAAGAATGATTGCAAAGATCTCATTAAAGTGAGAGCACAGAAAGCACATACCTGCAGAGGTTTGTCGTTCGTTCAACTGTTTAAAGTGCCGCTGTCTGCTCTTGAATAGTTAACGCAAGAAGTCGATCCCGCGCTCAGAAGGTCCAGTGGATGGATGCGGCCTAACGCGGTGAATCCTTGGCCATTGAAAGCTGAGCGGAGGTGCGATGCTGTAGTTTGTTAGGGACCGTGTTGAAGGGACATCCGTTTGGCAAATGACACATTGTAGGCTATGCCCTGCGGATTTTTCGCGCCGCGTCGGACTGCCAAGGAATGCTTCTCCACACTGGGAGATTTGAAATGTTCATTGTGTGGCCAGTTAAGATTATAAGTTATCAGATGTAGGAGTGCAAGTACGAACGCATGGTTCACTGAGTAGGTCATAATTGTGGAAACATTGAGAAGCAGTGGCCTGTATATGGATGACGATATACATCTGGCTAGCTGATACAGTTCACCCTTGTAGGCTATGGCATAGAAAGAGCGCTTAAGACGGTACGAGTGGGAAGGCGATTAAAGATGTAGGTGAAAGAGGAGCAAGTGTGTCAAATGAGATAGTTTACTGAAGGACAAAGAAGAAATGCGTGTTCTATTGAGGAAGATGCGATAGGTTGAGGAATGAAGGTTTTAGTGCGAGCACTACATGATGTTTGACTGCTCCTACATGCAGTGCTTGTGCTTTCTGTGGCACTGCCTGGTCCACCACTTATTTGAAGCAAGCGAAGCAGCGGCTGGATACAACAAATAAGTCGGAGAATTGTCGGGGGATGTTGGTACGAGAAAGTTTGCGCGTCTCTACACAAATCAAGATTAATAAGGCGTAGGCTACGAGATCCTTACGAAAGAGACACAGTCGAATATCGCCAACTTGAAGGAGAACCCAAGTTTTGAATGTCAACTGCCCTCTTTGCAGGTAAGTTTGTGCCTACGTGGCGTATCCAATACAAAGAATGGAGAGACGGCGTTGAAGGTAGTCATTCAGAATACGTTCAAATGAAATTGGTCTCGAAAGACGTGACACGCCATGCAAAGATTGAGGTACGGACAAGGTATGAGGATTCTTTCGTTTGTGATCAAAGATGGGTATCGATCTGCAGACAGTGCTTGGCCTCATAGGAGAAGAAGCGTGGCACGCACCCATCCAAAAAAGAACGCACCAAATCGAATGATTTGGCTAGAATAGCGCGTAACTCACTCGGTCACGCTTATTCGATCCTGAAAACGAATAAGAAACGATTTAGACGCAGATTCACCTCTCATTCGTTTTGAGGCTGGAGAAGATCGGCGACAACGGGTTACAGCGAATGGTTGAATCGCAGATGGAATTTTATTGGAGCGCAGAGCGGGAGCAGGACTTTGATAGAACTGCGGTTGAAATCATAACACTTTGAGTTAATGATGGCTTCAGTCGGTCAGTACAAATTTGAATCGTGGGTGGCAATAACTTCTGAGCCGCTGCGCTATTCCGCAAATTTCTACATAATCCTCAAACATTGAATATCGTCTTCGGCTGGCTTCAACAAAGCAGAAGGATAGTGTTATGGCCGATCGCGTTCCACGTCTTCATTTTGTTCCCCACCCACCCACTCCATTATTTACTTCTAGACTGAATCAAAGTACTTGTTCTACCGCACTGGAAGTGATACCCGACGAGCTACTGTCGCGCTGAGAAGAATACAATGCAGAATGATTGCGCTCCCGACCGCGAAAGAACGCATCTGCTCAGACGCAGATGTTTCCGAAACTGATAAAACATCATCGGTTCTGTTTTACACTGTATCTTCTGGCTGACGTTAAGCGGAATAAAAAGTTAGGTAGCTTAGTTTTGAAGTTAGCAAACGAGGATCCTGCTCTGACAGATTCATGGGCTCAGCGAGCTTTGGCATCATGCCAAGTCTGCAGAAATCGGTCACTGTAGCACAGGTTTCTATGGTTAGATATACTCCTTGGGCTGCAAACTTTTCTGAGAGTGTGATATGGGAGAGTTGGATTATGTCTGGTGTTTGTCTTAATGTCGTGTTGAAGTAAAAATGCGAAACTATTATGCTAGGGAGAGACAGACGTGGTATTGAAAATAAACAAAAGGTACGCCATCGATTAAACACAACCTGGCTTGGTAATACTGAACTGCACACGCATCCTGATCTGTCTTGTTGTCTTCGACTAGGACGCATAAACATTGACCTCATAATCACTTTATGTCGTGAAAAAGGGAGCATTCCGATCCCCTCAGTTGCAGCGCATATGGTTGAGTGTTTTTAACCATGACTGTGATGTTAGTGCAAAGCACTCATAATGTAGAGCAGTGTGTACAGCAGACACAAACAGCGATATGGACGCGGATAAACGACGCATACTTGGTGAGCATGTGTTATATTCTGGACAGCCATCGAAGAGGATTTGGGATATGTTTTCAAATAAACTCCGGCACTCTGGAGTTTCAGAAGCTGAGAACGTGAAACAGAGTAACTTGTACTTTATTTCCGAGAATTGGAGACACTAGTGCGAGCATGCGAAAGCGCTGGGAAGCACACGTGTCATAGATGGGTACGCTAGCAAATGCAGAACCTTCTTGCCCCTACGATGGCCGATTACAAATCACCCAGAGTCCAACCGCCATTATCGAACTAAACAGCACTACAATCAATCGTTCATATTCTGCAGAGAGTTGCGATTAAAGTGGAACTTTCAGATCAATTACAAGCCATCTACACAGAAGACCTATAAGGTATGGAAACAACTGACCATAGTTGTCGCACGATGCTGTTCATGCGCGGCTGCGGTGTCTTGCAGTGAACGCATGAAGATTGCGTTTCCAACGCCTAACATCATGTTTGTGTACTGTTGTATTTGACTATTGTCTACAGTCAGCTCACCCGTAGCCATCCACCCACCGTCAAGTGGTCACAACCCAATGACGATGTGGGAGCAACGACCAAATGATAACTCATTTGATCGCGTCCCGTGAAGTGAGGTTGGATACCATACGGTTTTACAACCCACCCGCCGATGCCGGATGTGCACCACGAAGCAGGGCCCGTTTTACAACTTCGTCCAGAAGGAAAGTGTTTTTACAACCAGGTTCCCACACCTGGACCGGGCAGTTTTACAACCAACCTCAAAACCATTCATCGCACCCCAGAGAGGACTGTGTGGGAAATGCGTTGGGGCTGTCGTGAAGAGAGCGCAGAGGAGATAGAAATGGTTAGCTAAGAAGAAAAGGATACTGGAACAGAAATGGTGAGATAGACAAACGCTGAACTTACGAATGATGGTGGATGGCGTCAAGTTATGGTATTTGGATCGAGCGAGTACCCAATAGACTGCGGAGCTTACGAGGGCTGCAGCGGCATCCCTAGCCTCAGCCTCCTTGGATACTGCTCTGGGGCGATC